>JAURVB010001432.1:0-189199 GCA_033002965.1 Piper betle | reverse complement strand
GGACTCGCCAGCCAATTACGGACATGGCGGATTGGACTCGCCAGCCAATTACGGACATGGCGGATTGGACTCGCCAGCCGGTATGGACATGTGGACTGACTCATCAGCCAATAAATTGGGCATGGCGGATTGGACTCGCCAGCTGATAACGGACATGGCAAATTGGACTCGCCAGCCGGTAATGGACATGATGGACTGACCTATCAGCCAATAAATTGGACATGGCGGATTAAACTCTCCAGCCAATTACGGACATGGCGGATTAAACTCTCCAGCCAATTATGGACATGGTGGATTAAACTCTCCAGCCGATTACAGACATGGCGGATTGGACTCCCAGCCGATTACGGACATGGCGGATTGGACTCCCCAGCCGGATTACGGACATGGCGGATTGACTGGAGATGGCGTATTGGACTCGCTAGCCGATAACAGACATGGCGGATTGGACTCGCCAGCCGGTAATAGACATGATGGACTGACCTATCAGCCAATAAATTAGACATGGCGGATTAGACTCTCTAGCCAATTACGGACATGGCGGATTGGACTCTCTAGCCGATAACGGATATGGCGGATTGGACTCGCCAGCTGGTAATGGACATGATAGATTGACCCAACCAGCCGATAACTGACATGGCGTATTGGACTCACCAGCCTATAACGGACATAGCGGATTGGACTCACCAGCCGATAACGGACATGGCGGATTGGACTCGCTAGCCGGTAATGGGCATAATGGACTGACCTATCAGCCAATAGATGGACATGGTGGACTCGACCCATCAGCTAATAAATGGGCATGTTGGAATGGTCACAATAGCCAATATTATAGATAATGATAGGGAGTTTATGGATTTGTTTTATTTAATTATACGGCTTAATGTTTAATCACTAACACGGAATTGCCTCCTCAGGTTAACAGCTGGAACTAAAGACTAAGAGACGATAGGGTGGTTCTTCTACCAACTCAGGTGGTGAACAAATAATAAGCAGACTTCTCTTTTCTACTTTTATTGTGTTATAAATGTGGCTATGGGAAATGGTCCAAGATTGTGGTATAATTATTTTATACATTGTCATTTGAAACATAAGTTTTTTGGGTTAGAAATGCTAGACTGATTTGCTTTCATATTATTCGTGTAACCTTTTAAGCAACACTCGGTCCGGTTAGGACCGGTCGTTATAGGGTTGATTTTGTTAAATTTTGAATAACATCTGGCTAACAAGGCCTCACAATATCGTGAAAACATGGTGGGTTGTTACATGGAGACTTGCTCGACAGCGAGCTGAATTGGCAGCGACACTATGTTTGGATTCATCTAAATTCGTGGGAAAATCTCTGAAAAATAAGTGGGTGAAGCTAGGATAATGTGGACGGCTTTGATCTTGCCACGTGGCATAATTTGAACATTTGTAGACATAGTGGGGTCCACCTATGGGAATATATATATATATATATATATATATATATACAGAAAGCTTTGATCAAGACCATCCAAAGTCAAAACTCACTTGAGGCCTACAAATGAGTCTATAGGCAAGAATCGAGGTCAGAGGCTAAATGGGTCTTGAAACCCTGAACTCAATTAAGTGAAAATTTACGACTCAAATTAAGCTGGGCCCATAAGGGCAATCTGGTAGTCCAAAATCCTTGAGATGCATGTAAATTAGATATCCTAAAAATCTCGAACGAATATTAAACGCTGGAATGACTTAGATCTAGTTCTAAAACCCTGGCTAACCCATAAAATGAATCTTCATACCTTATGTATACATTGATAACTCATATTCTGTTGTAGCATAACCGGAGCTATCATCTACCTATTATGTATATTCAGCCACCATAACATGCTCATACAGTCATCTGAGCCCATACTCATAGTCTAAAAACTTATCTTACTTGAGTTCACTCAAACTGACTCGAGGCTAGCTCAAACAAGACAAAACTACAAATGGGTAAAATCCTAACTCGAAGCTGGGGTTTTACACAAATTAGATCATTGAGGAATCTCCTGTGTATCATGGGAACTATGATAATCCTGTACGAGATATATTTGGTTTAACTAGGGTTGAATCAAGTTCAACTAAATTTTAAAATTATATTAAAAATATTTTATTATACATTAAAATCTATTTGACCATTAATATTTGATTAAATACAGATTGAAATATTGTAATTTTTAACAAAAACTAGATTTTGTGAAATTTCATAATAAAAAACCAGGTATACATCAAAAAGGATACCGGATTTGAAGATTTGAAGACGGTACAGCTCGTACCACATTAGACAGACTGGATGGTAGGTATTTAAAACTTGGGCAAAATAATGGTACAATGCCATGAAACCTCTCGAGGTTTACATCATTGCTTGAATACGATCAATTTATCATCTATGATAATTTGTATGTTACCCACATCCATGTCACTAAAGTTAAATAGATATTGAATATTACATAAATTATATATAGATAAAAATTTAGGGGACAAATAACTAAAAGAAATTTCTTATAAGTATTGTGAACATACCCACATATTGGTTGAGAGAAAATCGAACCATCCATCAAAGATTATATGGTTAGTATTTTTACAAATTAGGCCAAGCTACCTTCATCGTCAAACAATCCTTGTAATTGAATGGTGTAACGACCCCATCCATCAAAGTTTCAAGCCAAGTATTACGAAAATAAATAAATAACTAATTGACGAGGTGCAACCCTAAAAATAAATTGACGATAAAAGATCTAATAATGATTAATTAAATCAACGAATTCAATTAATAATTTCATAGTTGTCCCCCACGCATCAACCTCAATCGTTTATTCTTGAACCTTCAATTCCGAGATAATAGTGAAATTATTATGTATAACAATAAAATATAACACAAATTAAAATTCTTTTTATTAAAAATATGAATTTAATAACATGCGAGCCTACACCAAGTTCTAGCCTAAGGGATGGCCATTCCTTATCATAGTTGCAAAAACCAAAATCGGATGTTGAATTGGATTTAAAGGGAGTCATTGAATTGGACTGATTTATCAAAATCAGATAAGAATTGGGTCACTTAAATCGGTCATTGATCTCCTCCCCTTATCCCCTGCATCATTTTATTATATTTTATTTTATATTTTTAGGATTTATTTTATTATTATTAACTCAAGTAAGGAGCGGGTCAATTTTTATTATCTAAACTACCCCCCTATTTCTTCTATAACCTACCTTTTCCCATCTCATCACCCCCCCCGGAATCTTGCCATTGTCGACTCGAGGTGAGAATTAGCTAATTCTTAATCCAATTTTTTTCCCAAACGATTTGACTAGGTTTTATACCTAACCAAGTAAAATTGGCCGATTCTAGTCAAAATCGCCCGGATTTTTGTAACTATATTCCTTGTGGGCACCTAAAACACTAATAGTGACCACAAGCATGCCCCTTGGTAGTGCACATGTAATCCTGTCCCACCCTTTTGTAATGGCTCCACGATCAAAAGATGTTTAAATAAGTGTTCCCTTTCAAGTCGTATGTGCCTCCCATCGAGCGAACTAGTTCGTGCACTAAAGCAACAAATGTTATACATTAATATTACGTATAATCCCCAAATGCATGACATGCAATGCAATGCAAGTGCACTAAAAAAATATCATATGATAAACTAATAATTATTGATTTTTCTCACTTGGTCTTGCAATTAATTCAATGAACGTATTTTGTTCCATTAATTACTCACTAATTGGTGTTAAATAATGAACTTAATTATTTAACATACATAATCTAACTTCAACCATTTAGATGTATATAGCTCTGAAGACAAATGATGAGAACTTTACTTAATGTTGAAACACTGCCTTATATATTGACTAACTAGATATACAAATTTATAAATCACTTTGATCTTGTACTTCAATATGAACTTCAAAGTCATCTTAATTCTGCTCCCAATCAATACAACCGATTAATACAAATGCACCTTTTGAGCATTGTATCTCCTCAAATCTCAAACATTAATACAAATCAGTAAGACTATACAATCAATATGTAAATTAGCATATATGATAAGGAATAAACACAAAGTTTGGCCTTATGGATCCGTGCATTTGTTCATCAATACCATCTCGAGAACTACAACAACAAACCGGGGAAAAAAATCAAATTGAAAAGCAGTTTAGCGCATGGAAAGAATAAAGAATACAAAACTTTCATAGTTGCGTGTAGGAGGCCAACCAAGAATGCAAATCAATGGCCGGCGCCGGGACTGGGCACAAACTTGAGATGCCGACCCAGCTCGGCATAGTGCATGGAGAGGTGCTTCTGGTCGACGACCATGGCGTGCCCCTTCTTGCTCGGCGCCGACGGTGGCACTCTGCCTCTGGGCAGGGCACCCAGCAGCGGCGCAGCTTGAAGACTTAACCGAGAGCTGGCCATGCCACCAGGTTCTTTCATTAGCAGCTTCCTCCCCTCCAAACAAGGAGCGAAGATGACCACAGAGGACAGCACAAACAGAAGAGCACTCTTGTACCAAACCATGGCTACCCAGGAACTATTTTTCCAATGCAAAGATTTGGATGAGAAGAAGGAAGTGTGTGGGAGAGGCTGGGATGAGGTGTGGGTTTTAATGGAGGTCTGGCGGACTTTGGAGGCCGCGTAGGCGTGGGAGTCAAGTAAGAAGTGAGGGGAGATGGAGAATTGGAAGGGTTTGAAATTGTGCGCAAGAAGGAAGAAGACATGAAAATGATGCCAAAGTAGGTTGACTAACTATAAAATTTATGAGATCTTTTGCTAGGGAAGCAAATGGTTGATTGATTTAACATTTTCCAACCTTGTTGAGTAAAAACTGGTTAAAAATTTTAATATTTGATAAAAATTAAATAGTCGGTAATTCAAACTCTATTTGTAGTAAATCCTTTTCTTCTTCCCTTTTGAGAACATAAAGATTGTTTCCCTTCATATTTGTGCAAATTATTTGATATTTATGGGATTCTAAGGATTATTTTTCTCTTCGAGTTTCTGCAAATTATTTGATTTTGTGGGATTTTTTATATAAGTTTTTATGGTTTATTTATCTTGGGCAAGTGTATTACAGTATAGTCTGTTTTGTAAAATAAATTATTATTTTAAATAATTATATCCTTTTAATTTGGCAATTATTCATATTTTATGGTAGCTCAGCATATGTTCATATTTAACCCTAATTTTTAGTGCATAAACCCTAAATCATAAATATTAGAAGTTGCAAAGTCAAACATGTCCTCAGCACACAAATTGGTCAAGAAAAATCACTCCCTTTTGGTAATTTTGTATTCAATAATTTCATATTTTTGACAATAATATTATAAGATTTTTCATAAAATCTCATCTACAAAAAATAAAAAAATGATTCGATTGTTGGGCACCAAATATCAGTCCACAGCCGGAGAGTTCAGTCCCTATGAATATTATCTTAGAAGACAAATATTAAAATGGTAGAGTAATCGGTTTTGGAGAGGTAAGCTGCTGCCGGCAATTGTCGTGGTGCAATTTTGGTCATCGTCTTCATCACCGGCATTCCATGTGTTGTCATATCGGTGCTCTGGCTTCCCCCTGATCCGGTCAGCAGTGTTGGCTGTAGTTGAGCTTCTTAGATCTTCAGTAAGCTTTTTGCTTTCACTTTCCAACGATGTAGAAAAGGTAGAACAACAATGAAAACCCAACATGTCAAAATCATGTTTCTTTGTTAAAACAATGTTTTTTGGAATTTAATTTGGAGAAAGATGACCAATCATGAACAGAACTTGCGTCTTTTTTAAACCAACCATTTTTTTTCCCCAAAGCTATGTTGCACAATTGTTTTTTTTCATATGAGACATGTTTTAGCTTCAAACTTTTTAAAATATTAAGGTGGGCATGGCTTTGCTTGCTTTTCAAATTAAATAGGACGTATATATGGAAGAATACTGTTTTGCCACGTAGATAATAAATAAGATAGTCTTTTAATTCTAAATAATATTGCACAATTTCTTGGTTTTTTTATAGGAAAATATTTTATGCTGCACTATAATAATTTTTATATTTTTCAACCCCTAATAACTTTTGATTGGACGTTCAAAGTACTTGTCATGTAAACATAATCGAGATAACTAACTAAATAGGCTAATCAACATTTTGGTGGCCACAAAAATTGGTAAAATTATGATGGTGCACACATTAGTGACCTGAATCAGTAATATGATTATCCATTTAATTATGTAATTTTTAAAAAAATTGCCCAACTTTAACAGAACCATCTAGCTGGTTTAAGTTGAACTCATGTTCATATTAGATTAATTAAGGTTATATCAAAATATCAGCTTGGCTAATATAATTAATCTTTCCTATAAATTATTGTGAAACAAAGAATGGTCAACAATATGTCATAGCTACATATCATCTGAAACACTCAGTTTTGTTTATAATTGTTTAGAGGTTATTGACAATTTTAAGGAATTTAATTTGTTTTTCTCACAAAAGACTATAGAACAACTTCCAACTTCTTCATCTTAACTATCACAAAATACCTTAAAATAAACCATCAAGATCAGAAAATCTTTAATATTATCAATTTTATCACTAAGAAACATTATTAATTTTTTTCTAAAAAAAATGTAAGTGCAATACAGCAATTGGGTTGAAAATTGCCAAAATAGTCTAATATCCAATTTTTATAGGTATCATGTAACACCTATTATTAAGATTGAGTATATAAACCTTCAATTTGAATTAATTATTTTGAAGGTCCATTAATTTACGTTTACATTTGCGCTAAGTCATTATAAATAATATAACTGGGATTGTATTAAATAGTGGGCCAACTTTGATGTGGGCTAGCCGATGAGTTGAGGAGTGGGGACGGAATTTAAGAGGGTGGATGAATGGACCCCCAAACTATTTTGCACTTTGAGCCGTTACACAAAATGTGGCACCGCGTATAATTAGGGGTGCAAACTTCAAACAACTCGATTGAACTCAAATTTGCTCAATATTCAACTCGACTTTGTTTGAGTCGAAGTTGGATTCGAACTCAAATTAAAAAAGCATGAGCACACCTTCGTCTGGCTCGACTCGACACAAAACTTGATATTACACATTAAATAACATATTTTTATATTTTTATATAGATACTTACATAAAATATAGAATGTAATAATTAAAATCATATTATAATGATTAATTTATATGATAATATAATAGTTTCATGTATGACCAAACTATTTAGTGTGTAACTCATATGAATTTAATTATTTAATCCTTCAAAAACTATTTTCATTTTAAATTATATGAAATAAATATATAGATAAATAAAGTTTGAGCTTTCTTATATTCAACTCAAACTCAATTCGGTTCAGAAGTTGGATTCGAGCTCAGATTAAAAAGCATAAGCACACCTTTGTCTAGCTCGACTCGACACAAAACTCGATATTGTACATTAAATAACATATTTTTATATTTTATATAGATATTTACATAAAATATAGAATATAATAATTTGAATCATGTTATAATGATTAATTTACATGATAATATAATAGTTTCATGTACAGTCAAACTATTTAGTGCGTCACTCATATGAAATTTAATTATTTAATCATTCAAAAAGTAATTTTATTATAAATTATATGAAATAAATATATAGATAAATAGAGTTTGAGCTTTCTTATCTTCGACTCGAACTCAATTCGGTGTGAAGCCTATTGAGCACACCTTAAGCTCGAAGAGAATAAGAAGGGTTTTAACAAAACTAAACGCGAGTTGACTTGCTTGATTAACACCCATATAGTTAAGATTGCATGACTTAATTTCTGTCTCAAGAATGGAGTTCTATTAAAAAATTAATGGGGATAAAATTTTCAATATTCCATGAGCGGTTTTGGGCTCTAAATAGCTCATTGGGCTCATCTAAGTAAAGATCACTAAATTATTTTACTCACTCATTAGAAACTTTTGTTTATAAAAGCAGGCAATTAAGTGCCCTTTTTTTGGCAACCACACTTAAAAAGTGGATTCCCAAGGCACCAAAATTAAAAGAGGGGGTGAAAAAGATTGATTGAGAAAAAAATCAATCAACAGGGAAAAATGGAAGTGAAAAAGAATGATTCTTCGTGAGCCCACCTTAATCACTAAATTTAACGATGGATGTGGTCTGGTATTCTTTAAATCAAATTCATTATTTAAATAGAACTATGGACCCTACATAATTATTTATAATTTAATTTTACATTAAGTGGAGTCCAATTTCAAACTAATGCTCAATAATTTTATTATATGAGTACGATTCACAAAATACAATTCATTAAACTTAAAAACATGATTTCACTTTAATTATGAATTAAAAAAATTGATACTACTATAAATCAAGCTTGAATTCGAGCCCATGAGAGTTGAATTTATCTGCCAGGATGCAAACTCAAAAACAAATTTTCTTAAAATGATGCATTTAACTATCAATATAAAATTACAATCTAAAAATAATAATACAAAATCATAAAGACTAAATAATTGAGCTTGAATTTGAGTGTGAATTGTAAATATTAACGACCTCAACTCACACCCAAAATAAGGTAAAGAAAATAAGCCATTGGAACATTGCTTGTAAGACTTAGTGAATAACTAGAGGTGTAAAACTTGTGACTCGAGTTAGAGTTTTATATTAGTAAACTAGTCGATTCAATCGTTAGTTTGAGTCAAGTCAGTTTTATGATCACATCCTGAGTTGAGACTAATCGTGCATTATGAGCGATGGGGGTCAAGTGTACCCAAGTATATTATGATGAGAAATAAGTTATCAGAATATATGACAAAGAATGCAGTTGTTTTTTATGTATTTGATCGAAGAATTATTTTAAGGCCAATAAAACATTATGACGCGTATAGAGTAGTTTGGATGAGTTATTAGTTATAGAACATGTTATTCTGATGTTGTGGTGTTTACTATTTTTTTGGATTTTTTTCCTCTTTTTCAGGATTTTTTAAAAAAATTATTAGAAGTTAGTTTTTTATTTTTTACTGGAGTCAAAGTTGAGTCATTTGTTATTCATGAAATTGCTACCAAGCCACCTTCACGACCCTTTTCTCCTATTCCATCCTAACACCACCTCCATCCCCACTGATAGATGCCGCCAACGACTGTTGAGTTGTCACCATGCCATTCCTAGCTTTCCCGGCAGCTACCCAATCTCCAAGACACACGGGAGCCATGCCCTAGCGCTGCGTATTCTAGGGCCGATTCCCCACCATCTGCGCCGCTCCGCCACTGCTATGATGTTGATGACTCCCCCTTTGATCCCCGACCATTTTCCTCTTATCCAGCGCCACTGTCGAGGGTGGCCAAGGGCCAATCGGATGACCGACCAACCCCTGGCCGACTCAACACCGCCTCCGGTGATCAATGCCATCATTGTCACCCTCACCACTACCAACATTGGGTCGAGCTCACCAAGCCAGTGCTAAACCATAGCTCTCATTGCCTCACCGAAAAAGTGGCTAGAAAATTGCTAGAAACCGCCAAAAAATTGGATTCGGTGAAACTTGCCAGATCTTCCACCAAATTCATCCCATTGAACCTGTTGAACTTTGGATGCCATCGGGTTCCGAATTCAACTTTTGAGCCACGCGATAAACCCTAGCTATTGCTGATTGTTAACGATGCGAGGTATAATTAACTCTGACCTAATTACTTAAAAGTGATAATTATTAGAATAACATGCGACAATTGATTGATTGATGTGTTAAATATTTTTATTGTAAATAAAATTGAATTGCATGATTGTATGGTATTAAAATGAATGCTAAGGAACTAATTAAGTAAATTAGGCATGTAATGTTAATCTAATGCAATGTAGCATAGGAAATCTTATAGGGATTGATGTCTGAGATTTGATATGAGTTGTGTCTTGATGTGTGTGTGCTATATGATGTGTGAATGTATCACAACAAGCATTAGCTTTTAGTTTGATGTGTAGGTATGGAGTAGGAGCTCGCTGCCTAGGCTCATGGATATGATTGGAGCTTCTACCAAGTTCATTTAGGACTCACTTTTGGTTTGACTTCTATACTCTATCGTCTTTTGAAAATTATCAAATAGTGGATTTATTGTATCCCACTCAACATGGGCCATCTGGTCATACAAAATTATCGAATTAATAACCCTCGAGGATGAGATCAGTTGAGTTTGTTTTTGAAAATATAGATCCAGATTACTATGCCTTCAGGCCTATTATATTGCAATCCCTACCCAAGCCTATGTACATGTAATTTTTTATCGAGTTTTCAGTGAGACATTAGACAAGGAAAAGCTGATGACTGTGACTTAAGATGGGGCCCGTGTTAATCAAAGTGAGCTCTAGATTTGGTGAGCATCTGTTCCATTCCCGAGGGATCCTTGTAATTCCACCTTTGAGTTCCTCAAACCTAGAGATATGTGGAGGTTTATGGGTATTGCTATGCAGTGCGTGTATAGACTTTTGGTTTCAAAGGGTACTAAAAGTGCATGCCTAAGAGTACTTGGCCTCTGTACTCAAGGCCATGAGAAATACAGAGGATGTAGAGGGCTAAAAGAATAGGGATTGATTTTCCTGTGCAAGGGATAGTTTAAGGTTGCCAAATAATGAAATTAGAAAGAAAGGGGATGCTATCATGCGAGGTCAATGGTTTATATTTAGGACCCTTATGAGATATTCTATGAGGAAGAATAATAATATTTTCATTCAATATGAGGGTCAGCCCTCTTGTGTTAGTTTGTTATTGGTTATTTTTGGACAAGTAACGTATGATACTGACATTTTTCTATTATCTATGTAAGTAAAAACCTTGAGGATTAAGCGTTGTCGGGACTGTAGAGGAGCAACAATAAAATTGCACATTCATGTACCTGCCAAATATAATTGATGATGTGAATGTGAAATTGTTTGTGAATGATGCAACTTGAATGTCATTCTATGAACTGATATAAATGTTTTGCATGTGATTGAAAAACTATGAAATGAAATAGATAGGTTGAGCAATGGAGTCTACACTCGGCTGAGAAGATGATGAAAGTAATGATAATTGAAATGTTGAGAGAAATGTCATGTTTTTTACTACGCTTTCTATTTTTATTGCTATATATATATATATATATAGACACACACACACACACACACACACACACACACTTCTTGCTGTTAATAGGGTGGTCCCTATTGTACTTTAAGGAGAGACTCTATCCGTTTTCTTTTAAAAATAGTTATTTTCTTTAAACTTTTCACTTGTTTGGGTTGTTTTATACTTGACTACATATCATAGCATGTATCTAGTATAACATTAGAGCGTAAGCATCCCATCCATGCATTGTATGCTTGCATCACCATCTTAAGACGTCGAGGGTAGATCTTGGTTGGCTTAACCAAATCAAGTAGATTAGCGAATAGTTCGGACACTGGTAGTATTTCTAGGTTAGTTCATGAGTGAACCAAAACAGAGTGTTACAATCTTGGTATCAGAGCTAACTCTTGGTTGATTAAGATGGTAGATGTATTATAGGTTATATGTGTGCAAAAGCTACTACGAGTTTGCAGATTTTCTTACCAATCAGAGGTGTGACAGATGATCAAGTTAGAGCAGGGATTCCCAACAAGATGGTGAAATAGACTCTTACAACACAGATTAGGGCCCCGTCCCCTCCATTGTCCAGACAAGACAATCCCAGCCACGGTCATAGTGACACAACATCTAGATGACCAAGGACTACTGTGCAACCAGGAGAGAATAATGTGCTAGTTTCAGTTAGTTAGTGAGAACCATCACCGTGATAGTCACCATAGCAAAACTAGTCAACAAGAGAGGGATGCAACGATTGCCAAATTTGATGAAGTTCATATACAAATGTAGCAAAACCAAGAGGAATTAAGAAGAGAGGTTGAGCAGATAGCCCTTTCGGTAGCTAGAGATGAGAAGAGACTAGCAGTGGATGAAGAGGCACGAGGAAAGCTAGCAGTTCCCATGGTCCCTCCACCACCATCTCCTCCTCCACTGCTGCAACAAAGGACTACTCTAACAATGGCTCCTCTATTTGCCCCATTTTAGGCAAGAATGAGACTCAAATGTTAGTGGACCCACAGTAGCAGGTAGCATGTAGATTGTAGGTGAAAGTAAAGCTGCAGGATGTAACAGTGTACCAACAGGTACAAGACGACAGTTTTCATAGTATGAGCTAGGAGAAGGTTTAACAGATCAGTAGATGCAAGGAATTTGGAATTGTAGCAGTATGAAAGGTAAGTGAAGAATGGTGAACGACCTTTCTTTTGGGAAGTTGGATGCAGAAGAAGCATTTATGTGGATGTCATCAGCCATAGGAGTGTTTGGCAGTATGGCATGCCCAATGGAGCATAAAGTACACATCATTATATGGGGCATTCCAAGATGAAGCTAGAGTATGGTGGGATTCAATGCAAAATTCCACATTTACCCACCGTCAACCTCAGGACATCACTTGGGAGGAATTCAGTAGTGGAATTTGATGGAAAGTTCTTTTCACTAGATGTCAAGAAGATGGAAGGAGTAGGAATTCCAGACATTGAAGCAAGGACCCATGACAGTCGTGCAATACGAGACAAGATTCAGAGCTTTAGAAAGATTTGCACCAGATTTGATTCCCACCGAATGAAGAAGGGTACAAAATTTTTATGAAGGTGATGTAGAAAGTTTACTACCTTTAGTGAAATAGTGAGAGCTACAGGCGATGTAGAACGAGTTATAGCTACATGACCTCGTCGAGATTTTGACTAGAGGCAGCAACATCCAAGGTTGTATCAGCTAGAGCAAGGAGCACAACAAAGGCATCAAACAGATGCACCAGTTGCTATGAGGGCTATAGATGGCCAAGGTTCAGGGCAAAATATCACCTTTCTTTCAGAATTGCCATCGTCATCATGGAAGTGAGTGCAGAGAGGCACAAATGCATGTTATAGTTGCGGTCAGCCAGGACATCGAGCTGTGTAGTGCATAGTAGACATTAAGGTATGCTATAGTTGTGCTCAACCAAGGCATAAAGTTGTAACATGTTCAACTGGCCAGAACTAGTAGTTGACTCTCCCAGGGCCTCAACAGAGACTTGCACTCCCAGTTCCTTAGCAGCAACAATTGCAGGGAGGCCAATAGAGCCAAGGTCAAGGCTAGAGAGGCAGAGACCAATAACCATCAAGACAACAATAGAGGGGACAGAACTAGAAAAGGGTACTAGGCTGCAGGGTAGGCTAGACAACAAAGGAGTAGACAACATGCAACGCCAGCTCATAATCAGAGGGAATAGAATCAGGCATTACCACCACCAACATCTCCTTCCCTAGCACAGCAACAGCCAGTGAGGATGTACGCAGCTACTCTGGCAGAGGCATTTGAGGGCACGACAGTCGTGACAAATACACTTTTAGTAGGCTTTGTACTTGCACAAGTCTTATTTGATTCTAGCTGTGTGCACTCATTTATTTCATACATGCACACAAGTAGAATTGGATGTACGATAGAAAAGTTAGGACATTCACTATTGCTGTCCACTTCTACCAGTAGTGTGATAGCTACGAATGAGTGTGTGCATAATGTCCCTGTTTGAGATTCAATAGTGAATACTTGTAGCTGATTTGATATTGTTCAAGCTACAAGAATTTGATGTGATATTTGGAATGAACTGGATATCCAAGCAAGGAGCCATGATAGATTGCCGAAGAAAGACCGTGACTTTCTGTCATAGAAGACGTTACTTATTCTTCCAAGGTTAAGGAAGAGATAGAGAACAAGGATGGATATCCTATCAAAAAGCAATGAGACAACTAGGCTGAGGCAGTGAGATGATAATGATAAAGTTACTTTTGGCTGAGCAAAGTGGTTAAGGGGACAAGCTGAGCATTGAGGAGATTCTAGTGGTTAGAGAATTCATTGACGTATTCCTAGAGGACATTACTAGATTGCCACCAGACAGAGAAGTAGACCTTGTCATTGAGTTGATGCCAGGTAGAATACGAATCTCTCGAGCTTCGTACAAAATAACACCTCTTGAGCTCAAGGAACTCAATGAATAGTTACAGAGACTATTGGATCAAGGATTAATCAAATCGAGTGCTCCATGGGGCTCCAGTGTATTGTGAGGAAGAAGGATGGAAGCATGTGTTTATGCATCAAGTATAGGATATTAAACTATGCAATTGTTAAGAACAAATACCCTCTTCCTCGTACAGATGATCTATTCGATCAGTTGAGCTTAATTGTCATCTTCTCGAAGATTGATCTGAGGTCAGGATACTAATAGTTGAAGATTAGAGTAGAAGACATCATGAAGATTACTTTTAGGACTAGATATGGCCACTACAAGTCGAAGATTAGAGCAAAAGACATCCTGAAGACTACTTTCAAGACTAGATATGGCCACTACAAGTTTTTGGTCATGCCCTTTGGATTGACCAATGCTCCAGTAGCATTTATGGACTTGACAAACAAAGTGTTCATTCCATATTTAGACTAGTTTCTGATCATCTTTATAGACGACATACTAGTATACTTTTTGTCAAAGAAGAAGCATGAGCAACATTTGAGGATTGTGTTACAGATGCTGAGAGAGCATAAATTGTACGGGAAGTTTTTGAAGTGGAATTTTTGGCTGTCAAAAGTGAACTTTTTGGGCCATATCATCTCAGCATTAAGCATCTCAATAGATCCAACCAAGACAGAAGCAGTAGTAGTGCAGTGCATGAATGGAAAAATCAGCTGATTCCACTCGGAATTGGCTGATTTAAATCGGATCAGGCACAATCCGATTGAAAATTGGCGTTGAATCGAGTATGGAATTAGTTTTGGCCAAATTACTAAGAATATATTAAATAAATTATCTATGCATGGGTAAAATGGGAATTAAAAGTTTATAATGATAGAAATACCCCTTACTCTCCCTCTACTGCCGTCGCCGCCCCCTTCCCTCCGGCTATCTACCTCCGCCACTCCCTCCACTGTCGCCCCCTGCCTTCGCCCTCCCTCCATTGGTCTGCCACCGCCCATGCGCGTGGGATAGTCGGGCCCGACGGGAAGGGAGTGGCAGGGTGGGGCAAAGGCCCAAGGAGGGGGATGGGGCGGGGTAGCAGGGCCGACGAGGGGACAGGTCGAGGCAACATGAAGGGGGTGGGGTAGAGGCGCTAGGAGGGGGACGGGGCTGGGGAGGCAGAGGGAGGCGGGCGGCAGGGCGGGGCAAGCGGGGGAGGCGGGGCTGGGCGGGGCCGGCAAGGGAGGCGGGGCAGGGCGGGGCCAGTGGGGCAAGTTGCTGACGGCGGCAGCAGGGGTGAAGGAGCAGCGTCGGGGGTGGCATTCTCATAATTAAAAGTTAACTCGACTCTAACTTGAGTAAAAAATAATAACTAATTCCAAATAATTTTAAAAAAATCCAAAAAATATGAAAAATATCATAAAATATAATACAAATAATAATATCAAAATAACGTCAATACCTAATTTTTATATATTTATGTTATGAATTGTCAAATAATTATATATGACCGATTAAACCATTTTGAACCGATTCAACTGAACCGATTTGGACCAATTCAACTGAACCAATTCTTGACTGATTTAGAGCGATATGATCTGATTCAGTGACTCCCTCAAAAACCGATTCCGATCCCAATTTCAATTTTTACAATTATGGTACAGTGGGAACAGCCAAAGACACCTACAAAGGTTCAGAGTTTCCTAGGCCTTGCTAGATACTATAGACATTTCAATCAGGATTTCTCTTCCATAGCAACCCCTCTTACATGGCTTACCAGGAAGGAAGAATGGTTTAGATGGACAGATGAATGTGAGCAGAGTTTCAGGACACTGAGGAAGAGATTGACTTCAACGCCTGTCCTCACATTGCTTGAGGGACACGAGGATTTGTAGTTTACACGAATGCCTAAGGAGTGGGTTTAGGTTGTGTTTTGATGTAAAAGGATAAAGATATAGCATATGCATCCCATTAGCTCAAGGTGCATAAGTGTAACTATTCTATACAAGACCTAGAACTTGCAATAGTCATATTCACTCTCGGAATATGGAAGCACTACTTGTATGGAACATCTTTACAACTCTTGACTGATCATCAGAGTCTAAAATATATCTTCACACAGAATAAGGAAGTTGGTTAAAGATGTTATCAGAGTCTAAAATATATCTTCACCATGAGGGCAAAGTAAATGTAGTAGAAGATGCTTTGAGTAGGAAGCCATAACAAGGCTCCATTAGATTGGCAGCAATGTTAGTGACTCAGTATACTACAGGCCAGAGACAGTTGGTTGGAATGATGGTACGACTAACCATTTAGCCTAGTGTACTTGAATAGATCAGGGTTGCACAAAAAGTAGATCAACAGTTGAAACAGTGGTTGGAATAGGGAACACATAAGGAATTGCCCAGAGATGTAGATGTGTTAGTTAGACTGAGAGGTTGACTATTTTTGCCAAATATTCTAAACTATCTTGGACTTCAAAGTACGATTCTTCACAAAGCTCACATGTGGAAATGCTCAGTGCATCCAAGGGGAGTGAAGATGTACCAAATGTTTGACGAACATATTGGTGGCCAAGAATAAAGAGAGAGGTATGCAACATAGTTTCCAGATGTTTGGTATGTCAACAAGTGAAAGTCGAGCACGTGGACACTACAGCCATTGGAAGCCTTAGAGTCGAAGTGGGAGAATATAACGTATGATTTTATAGTCAGTTTTCCTAAGACCCGCTAACAGAAGGATGCAATATGGGTCATAGTAGATTGACACATAAATAGAGGATAGTTCATACCAATCAGAATGGATTACACACAGCCCACTTTGGCCACACTGTTGTACTGAGACTAGATAATGAGGCTACATGGAGTGCCATGGAGATCATATCAAATAGGGATCTGTGGTTCACGTCTCAATTTTGGAAAGCTTTATAGGAAGCTATGGGCATTGAGTCTAGATTCAACACATCCTTTCACCCTTAAACAAATGGGTAAACTAAGAGAACCATATAAATCCTAGAGGATTTGCTCCGAGCATGCATTCTCGATTTTAGAGGAAGTTGGGAAGAGCATTTACCTTTAGTGGAGTTCTCCTACAACAATAGCTATCTGGCCATGATTAGAATGGCACCATTCGAGGCACTATATGGCAGACCATGTCGATCCCTAGTATGTTGGGTACAGGGCAGCAAGCCAGTAGTAGTTGAGCCAGGGTAGCAAGCCAGTAGTAGTTGAGCCAAAGATGATCTAATAGACACAAGAAGTGGTAATGCAGATTAGGAAGAGAATGAGGATAGCTCAAGATAGATAGAAAAGTTATGCTGATCAGCACAAAAATGAGGTTCATATCGCATTAGGAGATCATATTCTCCTGAAGGTCTCTTCGATTAAGGGAAACACGAGATTCAGGACACGAGGAAAACTCAGTCTGCGATAAATTGGACTATTTCATGTGATCGAGTGCATTTGAACCTGTGGCTTACAAGCTAGCATTGTCGTCTCATCTATTAGTTGTGCACGATATCTTCCATGTGCCATTGCTAAAGGTGTACCATCCGGAAACTATCATGTTGTCAGTTTTAGAGAGATAGAACTACAACCAAACCTGAAATATCCAAAAGATGCAGTTTAGATTGTGGATCGCTAAGTAAAGATTCTTCAAAGAAAAGAAGTTCCCCTAGTATAAATACAATGGACTCGACGAGGAGTAAAAGAATCCACATGGGAACATGAAGATGAGATGAGGAAGCAATACTCAAAGATGTTCGAGCAACCAACTTTACAACCAGGTACTTTACCAGAGGCAACCTTTATCAGATTATGGATGAGTTTCAAACTTCCTTGGTTGAGTCAAAATTTTTCTGAGGGAAGGTTGTAAAAGTGACTCGAGTTAGAATTTTACATTATTGAACCAGTCAGTTCAACCATCAGTTTAAGTTGAGTCAGTTTCACGACCGCGTTATGAGTCGAGGCCAGCCGTGCGTTATGAGTGATGAGGGTCAAGTGTATCCGAATATATGATGATAACGTCAGAAAGATTATGAGAAATAAGTTATTAGAGTATATGACAGTATCTAATTATTTTTTATGTATTTCATTGTAGAATTATTCTTATGCCGAATAACGCATTAGGATGCGTATAACGCATTTTGGACCAGAAAATCATTGAAAATTGGCGAAAAGTCTCCAAAAACTGCTAGAAAACCAAATTTGCTGAAATTTGCTGGATCTTCCACCGAATTCATACAATTGAACCCGATTGAATTTCGAACGCCACTGGGTGCACGAATTCAACATTCGAGTTGCACAACAAACTATAGCCATCACCGATTGTTGACGATGCAATGTATAATTAACTCCAGACCTAATTACTTAAAAGTGATGATTATTAGAACAACATGCTATGATTGATTGATTGGTGTGTTAAATATTTTTATTGTAAATAAAAATGAATTGTGTGATTGTATGGTATTAAAATGAATGCTAAGGAACTAATTAAGTAAATTAAGAATGTAATGTTAATCTAATGCAAAGTAGCATAGGAAATTTGATGGAGATTGATGTGTGAGATTTGATATGAGTTGTGTCTTGATGTGTGTGTGCTATAGGATGTGTGAATGCAGCACAACAGGCGTTAGCTTTAGTTTAATATGTAGGTACGGAGTAAAAGGCTCGCCGCCTAGGCGCATGAACACAATTGGAGCTTCTACTAGGTTTGTTTAGGACTCGCTTCTAGTTTAACTTCTATACTCTATCATTTTTTGTCTTAACATGTAAGCAGACGTGTCGAGTGGTAGATTTATTATATTTGTAACACCCCAATCCGGTTTACTCTCAACCCGGACCAAAACTGTTGCAAAGGATCGAACTACTCGTAAACCGATTAAGTTGGCTGACCCAAAACCTAAACGGCTACAACATAACCCTCTCGACGTCTCAAGATGGAGCACGCCGCTAATGCGCAAACAATATATGAATGAGATGCAAAACCCTAACAGGATACTACGTGAATGTCATGATAATAACCACACACCAAAATAATTAAAATAGCAACAAAATTCATAAAACCTGGAATAAAATGGACAGAACCTCCCCTAAAAGTGCAATAAGGGGACGACCTGTTAAAAACACGGCACATTATAGGGTATATATATAAAACCATAATGCACACCACAATAGGAGTTAAGCAATAACACGTCTTATAATTGGGTCTAGCCCACCTGCAATTTCATACTCCGCTCATTTGGTTCCTTTTCATTTCAACATAGCACATCATTAGAGCTTTTCTCAAAACATTTCCAAGCATTTCTAAAACAAGGCATACAAGCCTCACAAACACATGCATATATACACAAATATGTAAATCTAATACAACAGCCAATCACATCACATCTTACGCAAAAGTCGGCGCGGCGCCAGGTATGTGTGTGCAATGCAAACGCTAATCCTTCGTCAAGGCCGGCATACACCATTCATCGTCCTCACCTACATATAGTAGAAAAACGTCAGCAACGGGTGTCACTGGTCCGGAAATAACTAATATCAAACTGGAACATGAGAGCAAACTCTCATGGAAAGCAAACAATCATATATCTTCCTCAAGAACTCTCATAAGGGCAACTACAAAGGAGCCGTTGAGCAGCTGACTCAACAGCATCCTGATCTATCTGGTATTGTGCCGCTCTCGGCACTTCTTTTTCAGTACTTCACGTAAAACTTTATCCTAAGCCCTCTCCGAACCTCCATATTACTCCTGGCCTTGAGCACGAAGGCCGAGCACTCTCAGGCAGTCGCCTTTAGTACCCTTTGAACCACAAGTCCGGACATGCGCTGTACTAAACAGTACCCGTAAACCTCCACGTTCTCCGGGTGTGAGGAACTCAAACGCGGAGTTGTCAGGATCCCTCGGGAATGGAACAGTCCGCTGGCACTAATCCAGAGCCCGCTTTGACTGGCACGGCATCCGCTCATGGCACGTGCAAGTCGACTCATCTTCTCTTGTCTCACTGAAAACTCGATAAAACTATTTATAGGGCTGGGTCGGGATTTATTATAATAGGCCCGAAGGCAACTTGAGGTGGATCTTATTTTTGAAAACAAGCTCGAGGGATCTCATCCTCGAGGGTTATTAATTCCGAAAACAACCGACCAGATGACACGTGTTAGGTGGGGTCCGATAAATCATCCACCTGACACGTCCTACGATCAATAAATCAAATCACCGATAGAGTAGAGCGATAAAACCTGAGAAGCGTGTCCTAACGGACCTGTCAGAAGCTCCAAGCGCAGTCTCGTGCCTAGACGGCGAGCTCCTGCAATGAACCTACATGAACATAACTATTTACTAACGCCCATACATATATGATGCACGCCTATATAACTAATATATCCACATGCATACATGAATCTAATCAAACATGACAATCATCTCAACAATCACACTAAATCTCTAATTGTCAAGCAAGTTAATAATTTTATGATTTCCTACGTTACTTATTACCTAACACTTTTAATTCCAATTTCAAAGTATACCTATTCTAATTTGGTGACAATGGTTTAATCAATTTAATCCGTTTAACTTAATACTAGCATGCAAAACCTAAATCATGCAAATTCATAAATTAACTAGTTAACAAGCATTTAATTAACTATTCCATGGTTTACTAACAATTCCATTAGCAAGCATTTACATCACGCAACACAATCTACGCTAATCATCACATGTTTATCATAATTCACAATTAATTAAACTAAAATCATGAAGTTAATAAAATTAATTTCAATACGCTACCATGACCACAACATGTATGTAATAATTCTAAAAAAAGAAGGAAGAACCACCTCGCGATCGGCGCTGAAATCGGTGCCGACGGACAAAGGCGGTGAAGGCGAGCCAGCGGTTTTCTGGCGACTGTGCCGACGGTTTTTCGGCAGTTCCGGTGGTTTTCCGGTGACTGCTCCGGCAGGGCAATCGGAGGTAGGGGTTAGCACCGTCTCGGCGAGCTTGACCCAATGGTGGTGACGACAAGGGCAGCCGCGGCGGCGATGGCCACCGGCGACGAGGTCGAGTTTGGTCGAGGCGGTCGATCGCTCCGATCAGACCCACGGCTGGCCTTGACGGCGGCGCTAGGTAAGGGGGAAAGGTAGGGGAAGTCGAGGGGAGAGCTTCGACGTCACGGCGGCGGCGGTCCGGCGCAGACGGCGGCAGAATCGCGTCGGGAACGGCCGTGAAATCGAGGGCGATTTCCGGCGTCACGACGGCTGGACGGTGGCCGGGCGTGGTCGGGGCGGCAAGGCGACGGCACGGCCGGGCTGGGCGGCGTCGATCGGCGGTGGGGTGGCGTCGGCGGCGGTGGCAAAATCTCAGGGCAGCGGCTAGGGTTTGGGCGGTGAAGGGAAAGTGTCGGGGAAGAGGATGAGAAGTATAGGGTGGTGGCAAAGTTGTAAATAAGACTTGACTCGACACCGGCTCGAGTCAAGAATGATAACTGACTCGGAATAAATCCTAGAAAAATTCAAAAAAATTGGGAAAAATCCCATAAAATCAAACAAAACAACACAACATCCAAATGACATGTTGTATAACTAATAACCCACCCGAATACCATCTAACACGTCCTAATGCGTTATTCGGCCTAAACTAATTCTACGGTCACAACATGAAAAAAATAAAATCATCAACTGTATACTCTCATATCTACTGATAACTCAGTCTGCTGATGCGTATCTGACGCTATCATCGATACTTGGGTATACATGAACCCTCATAGCACGTGCGCACGGTCGGCCTCGGCCCCGCACACGTGTTCTGAAAGCTGAACCGACTCGAACCACGGTCAAACCGACCGGCTAACGACTATAAAACCCTGACTCGAGTCGCGGGTTTTACAGCATCCCACTCCTCACGGGCCATCTAGTCATTTGAAATTTTTGGATTAATAACCCTCGAGTTTGTTTTCGAAAACTAAGATCCAGATTACGATGCCTTTGGGCCTATTATATTACAATCCCTACCCAGGCTTATGTACATATAATTTTTTTTTTTTTTTTCGAGTATTTAATGAGATGTGAGACAAGGGAAAACTGGCAACCGCAACTTGAGATAGGGCGCATGTTAATCCAAGCGGGCTTTAGATTTAGTGAGCGTCTGTTCCATTCCCGGGGATCCTGATAACTCCACCTTTGAGTTCCTAAAACCCAGAGAAGCGTGGAGGTTTATAGGTATGGCTATGCAGCGCATGTCTAGACTTGTGGTTTTAAAGGGTACTAAAGGCACATGCCTAAGAGTACTGAACCTCTATACTTAGGGTCAAGATTGATACAAAGGATATAGAGGGCTGAAAGAACAAAGATTGATTTTCCTACGCAAGGGATAGTTTAAAGCATAGTTGCAAAAATCAGAATTGGGGTCTAAATCGGTTTTCAAGGGAGTCACTTAATCAAATCAAATCGGTTTAAATCAATCAAGAATCGGTCCAAATCGGTCCTATAAAAAATTTTCAACTTAGTTAAAATCGATGGGTTATTAGTTATCGAACATGTCATTCTGATGTCATTTTTATTTTACGATGTGTATTATATTTTATGATATTTTTTCATATTGTTTTTTTTTTTTGAACTATTTGGAGTTAGTTATTATTTTTTACTTAAGTCGAAGTCTAGTCAACTTTTAATTAAGAGAATGCCACCTGCTATTTCTCCCACCCCCCCATTCTCTCTCCCCGACGCCACCGCTGTCGACCTAGCCCCTTCCCCCACACACCCGCCGATTGCCACCTCAGCCTCCCCCCGATAGCCCCGCCCCGTCCCGTCCCCCCTCCCCATTGCCCCATCGCTACTCTACAGATCAAATCTGCCCACCCCGTCCCCCGTGCCCCAATCTGCCCCTGTTGCCTGTCGCCGCCCTTGCCGTCGCTGTCCGAAATCGGCTCAAATCAACTGGTTATGGAATCAGCTCAAATCAGGTGGAATCGGTTGATTCACGGACCGATTTGAGCCAAAGGCCGATTTACCCATTTTTTTGACTCGGATCACCTCCGATCCGATTTAAATCGGCCTATTCCACGTGGAATCGGCCGATTTTTGCACCTCAAGTTTAAAGTTGCTAAAAAATGAGATGAGAAAGAAAGGGGACGCTCTCACTCTAAGGTCGGCGGTTCCTATTTAGGGCCCTTATGAGAGATTCTATGAGGAAAAATAATAATGTTTTCATTCAACAGGAGGGTCAACCCTCTTATATTAAGTTTTATTATTAGTTATTTTTAGATAGTTAACACTCAATACTAACATTTTCCTATGAAATATAGGTGAGAACCTTAAGGATTGAGCGTTGTCGAGATTGCGGATGAGCAACAATAAAATTATGCACACATGTACTTGTGGAATGTAATCGATGATGTCAATGTGGAATTGTTTTTGAATGATGCAACATGACAGCCATTTTGTAAAATTGATATAAATGTTTTGCATGTGATTGAAAAACACCGAAAAGTAATGAATAGGTTGAGAAATGGAGTCTAGACTTGGCTCAAAAGAAGATAAAAGCGATGATAATTAAAATGTCGAGAGAAATGTCATGTTTTTTTTTCTTTATAAATTATGTTTATTGTTGATAAGGTGGCATCTATTGCACTTTTAGGGGCTCTATCCGTTTTATTTTAAAATAGTGTTTTCTTTAAAATTTTCGCTATTTGGGTTGTTTCATACTTGACTGCATATCGTAGCATATATCTAGAACAACGTTAGAATCTAAGCATCACATTCATGCATTGTATGTTTGCATCACTATCTAGAGACGCTGAGTTAGTAAATCCGGATCGGCTTAACTGAATCAAGTAGATTAACGAACGGTTTGGTCCACAGGCAGCATTTGGGTTGGTTCACGAGTGAACCCGAAATAGGTTGATTTGCAAGAGGAGTATAGATATTAGTGCCTACTTATTCTTTAAATAGAAACAAATATGCGTAGGGATATTTAAATGGGTGGGTGATTTATTTAAAATTGGTTTGGCTTTACGTTCATAGTAGTTATAATCCTTAGCCTGATAGATTACCATTTAATTACGTGTAACCCAATATTCATCAATTTTTATTTTAAATGATTAAATTTATTAGAGAAAATTTTAACTATTTTAAAATAAAAAATTAAATATATTATTATTATTATTATTATTGAAAGAAAACTAAAAGTTGTGTGAGCGTAAGAAATTCAACCAATTAAAGTACAATGAAAACAAAAAAATAAAATAATTACCGTTTAATCTTTATTCAATTAGAATTTTTATTTAAAATTAGAATCTATCAAATTATTGTATTCTATATTATAATTAAATGAGACTATATTTAGAAATGATTTTTATATACATGAGCTACAACTCTAATACTTTATCTGTAAAATTTAATTCCGGGTTAGGGTTTTACCCTTTTGTAATTTGTTAGGTTGGGGCCAGTCTCGATTAAGTTCAAGTGAGTTCGAGTCATACTAATTTTCAGACTATGAGTATGAGCCTAAATGACTATATAAATATATTATTATGGCTGAGTATATTTAACATACAGATAATAGATTCCCAGTTAGGATACAATAGAATATAATTTATAAGTATATCTACGAAATATACAAATAATTTTTATAGATTAGTCCTAGATTTAAACTTAAATTTAAGGTCACTATAATATTTAGTGTCTATTTGAGATTTTAAGGATATTTACATTTAAATATATAATAAAAATTTTAGATTGTCGGATTACCCCGTGTGCAAGCTTAACACTGCAAAATAAAATTACAAAAAAAAAGGCATTTCTTTCTAATCTCGCCGCCTAATGCTTAGATGACAAAAAGACTAGTTTGACCTTCCCGTCGTCTCCTTTCTATCTTCCCTCCCTTCCTCCTCGCTGCAGCTCTGCTCGCTCGCTCTCCCACACACTCACACAAATCAAATCGGTTTAAATTAGTCAATAATCGATCCAAATCGGTCCTATACAAAAATTTCAACTTAGTCAAAATCGGTTGGGTTATTAGCTATCGAACATGTCATTCTGATGTCATTTTTATTTTACCATGTGTATTATATTTTATGATATTTTTTATATTATTTTTGATTTTTTTGAACTATTTAGAGTTAGTTATTATTTTTGACTCGAGTCGAAGTCTAATCAACTTTTAATTATGAGAATGCCACCTGCTATTTCTCCCACCCCCCCATTCTCTCTCCCCGACGCCACTGCCACCGGCCTAGCCCCTTCCCCCGTGCATCCGCCAATTGCCGCCTCAGCCTCCCCCGCTAGTCCCGCCCCGTCCCCCCTCCCCATCGCCCCATCGCTGCTCTACAGCTCAAATCTGCCCACCCCGTCCCTCGTCCCCCGTGCCCAAATCTGCCCCTGTTGCCCGTCGCTGTCTGAAATCGGCTCAAATCAACTGATTATGGAATCAGCTCATATCAGGTGGAATCGGCTGATTCACAGACCGATTTGAGCCGAAGGCCAATTTACCCATTTTCTTGACTCGGATCACCTCTGATCCGATTTAAATTGGCCTATTCCATGTGGAATCGGCCGATTTTTGCAACTCAAGTTTAAAGTTGCTAAAAAATGAGATGAGAAAAAAGGGGACTCTCTCACTCAAGGTCAGCGGTTCCTATTTAGGGCCCTTATGAGAGATTCTATAAGGAAAACTAATAATGTTTTCATTCAACAGGAGGGTCAACCTCTTATATTAGTTTATTATTAGTTATTTTTAGACAGTTAACACTCAATACTAACGTTTTTCTATGAAATATATAGGTGAGAACTTTAAGGATTGAGCGTTGTCGAGATTGCGGATGGAGCAGCAATGAAATTATGCATACATGTACTTGTAGAATGTAATTGATGATGTCAATGTGGAATTGTTTTTGAATGATGCAACGTGATAGCCATTTTGTGAATTGATATAAATGTTTTGCATGTGATTGAAAAACACTGAAAAGTAATTAATAGGTTGAGCAATGGAGTCTAGACTTGGCTCAAAAGATGATAAAAGTGATGATAATTAAAATGTCGAGCGAAATGTCATGTTTTTTTACTGTGTTTCTATTTTTATTGTTATATATATATATATATATATATATATATATATATATATATATAAATAAATATAATGTTTGTTGTTGATAAGGTGGTATCTATTGCACTTTTAGAGGCTCTATCCATTTTATTTTAAAAATAGTGTTTTCTTTAAATTTTTTACTTATTTGGGTTGTTTTATACTTGACTGCATATCATAGTATATATCTAGAACAATGTTAGAATCTGAGCATCACATTCATGCATTGTATATTTGCATCACCATCTTGAGACGCCCAGAGTAAATTCGGGTCGGCTTAACTAAATCAAATAGATTAACGAACAGTTTGGTCGTAGGTAGCATTTTCGAGTTGGTTCACGAGTAAACCAAAATAGGTTGTTGCAAGAGGAGTATAGATATTAGTGCCTACTTATTCTTTAAATAAAAAAAATAGCGTAAGGATATTTAAATGGGGGGGTGGTGATTTATTTAAAATTGATTTGGCTTTACATTCATATTAGTTATAATCCTTACAATAGATTACCATTTAATTCGTGTAAGCAATATTCATCAATTTTTATTTTAAATGATTAAATTTATTAAAGAAAATTTTAACTATTTTAAAATAAAAAATTAAATTTATTATTATTATTATTATTGAAAGAAAAACTAAAAGTTGTGTGAACGTAAGAAATTCAACCAATTAAAGTACAAGGAAAATAAAAATAAAATAATTACTATTTAATCTTTATTCAATTAAAATTTTTATTTAAAATTAGAATCTATCAAATTATTGTATTCTATATTATAATTAAATGAGACTATATTTAGAAAAGATTTTTATATACATGAGCTACAACTCTATTACTTTATCTGTAAAGTTTAATTTCGGGTTAGGGTTTTACCCCTTGTAGTTTGTTGGGTTTGGGCCAGTCTCAATTAGGTTCGAGTGAGTTCGAGTCATATTATTTTTCAGACTATAAGTATGAGTTTAAATGGCCATATGAGTATATTATCATGGTTGAATATGTTTAACATGTAAATAATAGATTTAATTAAGATATAATAAAATATAACTTATAAGTATATACACGAAATATACAAATAATTTTTATAGATTAGTCCAGATTTAAACCTAAATTTAGGTCGCTATAATGTTTAGTATCTATTTGAGATTTTAAAGATATTTTATTTAAATATATCATAAAAATTTTAGATTATCAGATAACCTCGTGGGCAAACTTAACACTACAAAATAAAATAAATAAATAAATAAAAGAAAAAAAAGGCATTTCTTTCTATCTCGCCGCCTAATGCTTAGATGACAAAAAGACTAGTTTGACCTTTCCGTCGTCTCCTTTCTATCTTCCCTCCCTTCCTCCTCTGCTCTGCTCTGCTCGCTCTCCCACACACTCACACACTCACAGAGCTACCTCCCTCCCGATGCAAGAAAGCTCCGGTCTTCTTCCTCTTCACCCTTCCCTTCGCTCTCCTCCTTGCCCATCTCGCTCCCTCCGACGCTGGCCCCGCCGGTAACTCCCTTTCCCAACCTCGACTCCCCTCGTCTTTAGCTTCCCAATATTGTATGATTCTTGCCCGCGTTGTTGTCGTTGCTGCGATCTTTGTTTTTTATTATATATGTCCTTTTCTTTGACAGGTCAGTTGATAAAGCACCTGTCTTTTTGGCTCAGGCGGAGCAGAGCTTCTCCCAAGACCCCCCAAGCTGGTCGGTTGGTGTTTGTTTTTTACAGCTATATTTGGTGGGTTTTTGGTTTGATTTTTTTTTTTTGTGTGTGTTTTGTGTGCTTTCGGTAGATGGGAATGTGGTTCAGTTTGAGAATGGGTATGTGGTTGAGACGACTGTGGAGGGGAGTAAGCTTGGAATTGAGCCCTACTCCATCCGGGGGTCTCAGGAGGGAGAGCTTTTTACGGTTGATTCAGTGAACAGTAACATTGTCCAAATTACTCCACCTCTCTCACAGTGTAAGCTTCTAACATTTTTTTTCTTTATCATTCCTTTACATACAAATTACAAGTGACTTATGACTAGTGAAAGTCCTTGAATTGTGTTGTATCTTTAGAAGTTTGCTTTTTTGTCGACGAACTGGCATTATTGATTGATGTGTACAATGTGAGAAATTTTTGTTGCACTTAATGCCTGCAGATGGTGTTAATTGTTCCTAAATTCGTTGCAGATAGTAGGGCTAGGTTGGTGGCTGGTTCCTTCCGGGGCTACTCAGGACATGTTGATGGAAACCCAAGTGATGCTCGTTTCAATCATCCCAAGGGGGGTTGCCATGGATGATAAAGGAAATGTTTCTGTTGCTGACACTGAAAATTTGGCTACCAGGAAAATTGGGGACTCTGGTAAGATAGAAGAAGCAAGGTTGAATGGTCTATCACAATTAAACTGTATTGTTTATGGCAAATTCTTTTGCAGGTGTGATTTCCATGGCTGGTGGTAAGTCAAATACTGCAGGATATAGAGATGGTCCCAGTGAGGATGCAAAGTTTTCCCCTGATTTTGATTTGGTATATGAAAGATGATCGTGTCCATTGCTGGTCATTGACTGGGGAAATGCTGCTATTCGCCAAATTTCACTGCTACAAGAAGATTGCAATCAACAAAACACTTCACTTTCTGCATCAGGTTTAGATTCAAACTTAAAAATTTAGCTTGAAGCATCGTAAATTAGTATTGTGCACACATCTTTGTTCCTCAGCTTCAGTTGCACCTTTTCTGACTTCTTGATTGCAGTTGCACCCACCTCCTTTTCTCCATTAAAATAAGACATAATAGCGTACATGTTTCATTTTCCTATGCACACAATAGCTAATTTCATTTTTTTACTTAAAATATTTATAAATCCATGCCGGCTGATATTAAGGTGAAAGAATTATCAAACTATGAAGGGCCTGTGCTGTTATCTTACTCAATTTGTCATCCTGAAAGTTCTTGTGTTTTTTTCTTGAGAAACATTGGTAATGGATGAAAATAATCTTGACTTGTAGCAGTCCATAACTTTTACGTAAGTATATTATGTTTTCAACAAAATACATATTAGCCCACGAATGGAAGAAACATAATTTATGACATTAAAAGCCGTCTTAACACTTGTTCAATGTTCCAATGGCTACAAACAAAGATGTACTAGTACAAGAACATTGATGTAAACCCTGAATTTGCTATTGACTGTTGCCTATTGAGGAAATTAATTTTTTAAGGGTAGCCATTTAAATGCCTAGTCTTGGCTCAACTTACAGAAATTATATTATGGCTTTTCTTTGGTTAAACAAAAATGTTTGATAGATTTCTTCATGTATTTTGTTACTTCCATCAGCTTCTTCAGAATTATAACTGTGCCCTTGAAATACACCTGATTGAGATATGAGAAAAGCTTAATTAGCTTTAGTATAAGAGGTTGTTATCTTTTATTAGTAGATGTTCTGTTGGTTTTGGGAGTTGTGCTGGTGGGATATTTTTCTGGTCTTATTCATCATGGATGTGGGTTTTCTTTCTTCTCTAAATTGGTAAGTTTTAGTGTGTTATGTTGCGCTAACTTTATTTGATTGCAGCTTTTCTATTTAATAGGAATTGATACATCTCTTTTGTCCATGTGAAAAATGCGACGAATGAAACATATCAATTGCTCTTATTAGTATATATCTATAAATTTGCAGTCTTCATCTAAAACTTTTATTACACAGTGATTATAAGATCCCTGTCCCCAACCTCTGTTTTTGGGCATTAACCTGTACATTGTTGAGATTTTCTATATGTATGTTTGATTTGATCATATAAGACAAGCTAGATGTTCTCAATCTCAACACATACTTGATTCACTAGACAAATGCATCAATGGACAACGTTTGTCGAGTTTTTGTAGCTGGATTGCTGGATTGTATTACAGGAATGTTCAATTTCGCATACTGACAATGTATATAGTTATATTTTATCTAGCATGGCTACAAATTTTATTCATCCATGCAGGAAAAAATTGAGGAACCTGAGTTTCAAGAGAACCCTGGAGTGAAGCCAACTACTTTTCATGTAGAAAGCATTAAAGCAGATCCTATTGCTGGATGGCTATCTTTTGGGAGGCTTATAACAGACCTTTCCAAACAAGCACTGGAAGCCTTATGAAGCTTGATCTTGTCTTCTATCCCCGTTGGTATCGGGACTCAGGGGTCTAGGTCCATGCAAAATCTAACACCATTGAAGGACTCTCTCATCATGCCAGAAGATAAACAGGAACCTCAAGTGATGCAGAAACCAAGGATCCCAATCCCATCTTGCACTCAAACCCACTCGGAAATGCGAACTGAAATCCCGCAAGCGGCAAAAACTACTTAACGCCTACACCCAGCAGAAGCATTCCAGGATCAAGAGCCCCTCGATTAAAGATCCTTCATCTTCAGCTAAACACAGGTCAACCTCCAAACGACAAGACTTCTCCGAGTTTTATGGATCAACTGAGCCTTCCCAGAGCAGTCAGTTCAGTGCTTCAAAAAGCCAAAAGGAAAGAACTAGGCACCGCCGTCGCAAGAAAACATGCGGCCATGTGTCATTTGGAACCACGGGTTGTGAATCAAAATCCGTTGAAATTAAGTCTGGATTACAGTGACCCCAAGTTCGATCACTACAACATCAGGAGCAAGTTTGCAACTGAAGATCACCTCTTCCGTCTGTGATTTCTCATACCATTTTCATCAACGGACAAATGCAGTTTAATGGTAATCGACGTTTTACTGCTGTATGCTTAGTCACTGTGTATGAGAATTTGTCTTCATGGCTAAAGTATCATCCTAGTTCTTCAACAATCTTCATTCCCCTGCATGAGTGGTGAACTAGTTATGCAGGCTCCATTTATGCACTCTAGATAGCCATGTAATGGACAACTGGTAATTTCGAAACTAAAAAATAGAGCGTTGTGCAGCAAAATTATGGTACAAACAATTTCAGGCTTGAACTAAATCAAGCTGGCTCGTGAAAAAATCAGCAGGAATACTTCCATGGATTCATCCATATTAAGAACAGAAAATAATATCGAACATCTGATCCGGAATATGTTTTGGTTACTGGAATATACGAGGATCAATAGTTTGAATGTCAATAGAAATGGTGCAGGCTAAAACTGCCACAACCAAATCACCATTTCCAAGGATGCACCCTTGTCCCAAAGGCTACAAACATGATTAAAAAAATTTATAAATCAAAATTCATGAAAATGTCCGCATCTATACATATTAACAACCTAGACAAAATTAGCTAAGCATAGACAAAATTAGCTACTTGATATATTCTACTTTTTCCTGAGTGTAAATACGGTTTTCCTTCATTTACCCCACAAAATGATTTCGGCAGCTCAGGCCTGTATCATGCAAATTAAGTTCTCTGGATGTCAAGAATCTTCAGTCATTGCAGTTCAGTAATTCAAGCGGGAAGTTTAAGCTTTTCATTATTTTTTCCAGCAGCAAACATAACACGGAAAGCAGCAGCATTTTAGAATCTACAACATCCAAGGGAAAGCAGAAGGCAAACTCATACTTAACATAGAAAATAATAATAGAAAAAGTCCGCATAAAGAGCAGTTTGCACAAGTCCTGATATCCAAGCTGGAGTAGAGAAAATCAAAAATAGGATTTCATAGGTTATCACCAGGTACTCCGTAACATGTAAAATTGATCTGAACTGAAAAATAGCATACTTATCCATCGTAAATGATGACTCTCAGTAAAAAAGAGATATATCCAATTCAGAATGTAGAATGCTCTATATTCTCTGGAAAATAAAAAGAAAAAAATGACAAAATTCAAATATCAGAGATAGCATGAAATATACGTATGACTTCTATAGAAAAACACTCAAAAGACCTTGAACATATCTGACCTTGGTTAACATGCTATGAAGTTGTATTTCTATCAACTAATTTTAATCTTGGCTCAATTACAAGATTCTCCAACGAATTCTGATACAAACAACATTAGTTTACTTATGAACATAAATCAATAACCTAACTATCCTCCAAGTGATCATGGCATGTGGTTGACCAACTGAGGACGGTATGAAACTTCAAACAGCAAAATCTATCAAAAATCTAGCCAAAGTGTTGCTCACATCCATGTTGACTGGCTATAGCACGATCAAGTGATATCACTCCCTGTTCAACATGAACCACTAAGGCAGTGGATCATTTCAGCACGTCTTCTCATAAACCCAGCCCGGCCCGGCTTGGCGGGTCACTGTCCTAAACCCAGCCCGACCCTAGGTGTGGCGAGGAGGGCCCGGCCTACTTGGCATCAATAGATGCCGCACATATACTCTCAAATTTTAAAATAGGCTTTCATTAAATATATGAGAAAATTGGCCATAATATTTTTTCACATATTGATTAATTAAATATCCTACTTTTAATTAGTTGAATTTTAAGTCCCTTTTCAACCGTAAGGAGGGAATTCATTTTAATAATTAAAATAATTTAATTGTCATAATATTATATTTGCATTCTTGTTTAAATATTTACAATTTCCCACTTTAATTATATTCATTATTAAAATTAATGAACAGATTTTGAATTTAATTATTAGCAGTAGAAACATTAAGCTTCGATCGGAGTCGAGCAGCCCCCACCAAATTGGCAGTAGCATCGGCCACTTGGCCTGTACCAAGGGCAAAAAGGGGGTTGGAAGTAAATTTGTAATCAACCCATTTCCTTTCTGAAATGGTAGTACGAAGGGCATAGTGAATGTATAGAAGGTATTAAAGGAAAAGAAAAACACTTGAAAGGCGAGCAGATTGCATGAAAGCTCGTTTAATCTCAAGTTTAGGGCAGAGCAAATTATATGAAAGCTTAGCAAAAACATGCAGTATTTGCATGGCTATGATATTTTACTCTCGAGATTTGCAAATACAACATCATAACATAAAGATGGACCTTGAAGTGATAAAACCATTTGAATGGAATGTCTTCTTCTGATACCCTTCTCTCTGCACATAATACAATAATAGATAAGAGGAAAAGCTCCATCGCTCGCTTACAATTTTGCACTTTGCAACTGAGCCTCGGTGTTTATCATATTTCAGATGATTTAAGAGCCTTCAGAATGACCATGGTTTGTCTATTTTGTTTTTGGAGGCCGTTTGTCTGCTTGGCAACCCATCAAGTGGCTGGAGGTAAAGAAACATTCACTTCTGCCGGTGCCATACATGATCCAATCTGAATCTCGAACTTCTCAACAACTTAAGTTAGCGCAATTCTAACAAACAAACACATTCAATATGTGGAGTGTGAGGAAACATGTCAACAGGTTGTATGCTTTTTAGCTTATAGCACCCCCTTATATTTTGTTCTTCCTGCACAAAAAATGGCTGACGCCTTAGGATAACCAGAGCAAATGATCACGACATGGATGAAGATAGAATATAGCAGATAAGCAAAATGTACCACATTATGGCAAAGGAAGTCAAGATCACGAGCGCATGTTGCAGGATTGCAAGAAACATAGATGATTCGGGGTGACTGAAGCTTAAGTAAAAACTTGATGAGCTTCATATGCATGCCAGGCCGGTTAGGATCTATTTAGAAAAGCTAAAGTGAGATTAACTGAATTCTTACAAATAGTTGTATTGCACTAGTCACCAATGCAACAGTAAAGTATAAAAAAAAGTTTTATAGAAGATATAAATAAGAAGGAAAAAGCTTTTCTCCAAGTAAAGAACATAAACTGTTCACTTTTATCTTCTTATTCCTTACTTTCAGCATAAGCTTCAGAGATATTATTACAGACAAGGGGATCCTCGCATGACCTTCTTTCTCAATCAGCCAGAATTTTATTTGTCATCAATATTTATTTGTTAGTTATGGTTGATGTGTAATGTTTAAATCAAAAACGTTTTTTAAGATCTTTCTTAAAACTAAGAGCTAAAAATTCTCCAAAACTAAAACCACAAAATGACAGCTGCATGCTACGCAGCTCTAGACAATAATATGCTTATGAATATTAACATAAAAAAACTGCAACATGTGCTGAGTAACGTTAACCTGAAATAACAAGATCAGGACGTGGAAACTGATTTCCAAAGCTGTCATCAATTCTGTTGAGATCTCCCTCAATAAAGGTTGCATTATAGACACCATTTAATTCTGCATTCTGACGAGCATCAAGCACAGCCTGAGGGACTACTTCATAGCCGTACACATGTTTCACCCTGAGTGAAGAGTGCCCATGAAAAATAATAATTATTAGAACTAAAGCACAAGTGTCCAAACAAAAGAGTGCAAATTAGGCAGTATAAATTCATTAGTGATACCCACCTTCTTGCAAGGGTTAGTCCAATGGTGCCAGTTCCACAGAAGAGATCAAGAACAATCTCAGATCCATCACCTTTAAGGCCAGCAACATCTTCAATTATCTTATACAGGAGTTCTGCCTAAACAATGAGTTACAACATTTTACATGTTTGAGCATAACTTTACAGTATCTAAAAATGCTTCAGCTATCTCAACAAGCTACCCTTAGCCTCTTCAAATAAATGGTTAATCAGGGTGAAGAAAATGCATCGATTAAACAGCATGAATGGAATCATAGGGATATGAACAAATAGTAAAACTAAGAAAAACAATGTGTACCTGTCGTGTGTTTGTCTGGAAGAAAGAATTAGCAGAAATTTGAAAAGTAAGTCCTCTCAAAGTCTCAGTGATTATTGGCTTTCCATGTAGTACATACTCCTCTTCGCCAACAGACGTATTGCCAACAGATGTATTCACATTATTGACGATGCTTACCTGTTGACAACAAGCAACAAGTAGCCAAAGTCAATGCCTAATCATGATCAAATCAAGGAGAAAAGTTCTAAATACTTCTTGTTTGGTTGTGCAAATTAAAATTTCAAGCCCTTGAAGAAAATTTCAAAGAAGGATTTTTCCACCAACCACTTCAGGAATGGACGAGATCTTGTCCACAAGAGGCTTCAACAATTCTGGTTTGTACGAAGATGTCACAAAATTCACCATCAATTCAGGCAAGCCACTACTAACATCCCTGAAAACCCCATAAACTGTGACAAGTTTCATCAATATGAAAAAAAAACACTAATTATAATACATTAAATCTCTTAGTAGCTAATATAATCACAACAAAAGAAGAAAAAATATTATACATAAACAATGGAAACAGCTAAACGATAACATAAAATCCAAATGATGACAAGCATCTGTATATATATATTAAACAGGAAGCTTCTCTTGCCGCTCGGGCTTGCACTGACAAAATCATATAACCAATTGAAGGTCGTGATGTTAAAACATAAAGTGTCAACGACAAGGACAAATATCTACCATCAAGTTATTAAAGATTAATGAGAAGAATAATGATCTAAAGCATGATACCTTCCCGATCTTAGCATCAAATGTTTGAGAAATCCCTCATGTGTATGAACATTATAAGGCGAAAGCCCTAGATGTGGGTCTCTCCAGCAATCTTGAACAACTGCTAGGACCTATAAGAACACACGCTTCACTGGCCAAATCAACAAACGCGTACAAATAATACATCTGCACCAAATCAGCTTTTCTAGCTCCAAGTGATTGTCTTCAAAATGCACCATCAAGAAAAGCTATCTGGGAGGTAGAATCCTAAACAAACATACTTCACACGACAGATGAAATTTATACCTTATTCGCAGGTTCACCTTGCAACAAACACTTCTCCACATGAAGGACCTTATCGAAGAAACCGGGTGCATGCAATCCTAAAGCATAATCATCCCCAGATTGAGTGTCCTCTTTTAAGTCCATACCTTTCGGTATCCATCTTTTATCTCCAAATGAGAATTCCATCTGCAACACCAATTACCACTGAGCTACCAAGATATTCAAAAACCCACTATTAGACGTCGTAACCGGCAAACGCCTAACCTTATTCCGATAGTGGAACTGTACATCACAAGGCACAATCGGCTTCATGACATCTGAAAATCCGGGGTCTTTGTTAGAGAACTTGCCCACATGAACCATCAATTCATGGACCTGCTGTTCCTTAGCCCTCACCTGAGCCTCGTACGCCAAATTCTGCGTCTTGCACCCACCGCAATCTGCCGCATGCTCGCACGGCGCCTCCACCGCATCCCAATGCGGCGTTATCGTCTCCAACTTCGTCACCTACATTTCCAACACCCACAACCAAAGATTCAAACTTGGGAACGAAAAGCAGTCGGTTTCGAAAAAGAGGCCGACCTCGGCGTAGTTGCCTCGCTTGCGGGTGACGCGGCCGACGAACCGCTCGCCGGGGAGGGCTCTGTCGCACATGACGACGAAGCCGGTGTCGGCGACCTTGCAGACACCTTTCCCCTTGAACGCGAGGCTCTCGCAGACGAGCTCGAGCGTCTGGTTCTTCTTGGGGAAGTAGGGCGGGGAGGGGCGACCCTGTGCGGGCTCGGCGGCGGGGAGGTGAGGCGGGGGCGACGGCGAGGAGGCGGAGAAGCGCACCTTGAGCAACCATGGCATCGGGTTCGGCCGCCGGATTCCGCCGCCGAATGTCGGGAGCGCCGAAGCCATCCAGCGGAGGGGCGGCGGGGTTGATAGGTAGGGTAGGCGTAGCTCCCTTGCTCCGATACCGTCGGCGTTCTTTTAGGCGAGCCGCGTATTAAAATTTAAAACCCATTTGATTTGGGGTTTAGGGTGTCTGGTTGCAATGTAATTTTTTTTATAAAATCTTTGAATAATTTTCCCTAATAAACCTGTTTGTTTGCGGCCTGCTAGTCCTTAAAAAATAATAATTAAAACTATATTATAATTATAATTTTATATAATAAAAATATAATAATTTTATTTCCGTACAAACTGTTTGATACATAATTCATAATTAATACTGTTTGATACATAATTCATAATTAATACGAAGTTGAAGTAGTCAATCCTTCCAACTAATTTTATTTTAACTTGTATAAAATACATAAATAAATAATACTTAAATTATGTTGCATTCAATACAAACTCAACTTAGTTCAGACCTATTCAATCTCAAGACAGACATGTCAAGTTTAAATGAACTAGATTCTACTTGCTCGATTGGCCTCTTAAAATTAATTAGCGATATTCAATATAGATTCATATAGCGTGTGCTTTTCTAACTAGGGACTGGAGTTTCGGGTATTACTTATTTCAAATTTTACAAGTTTATCTTCGTATTAGAGCTAACGTATTGGTATTTAAATTGATTCATACCTATGACAAACTCGAGCATGCCAATTTGTATTTATTTATTTATACTTCCCATTAATGTAATTTACATTTTTTTAAAAAAAAATTTGTGATCTTTCAATGTGTTATAATATTTCATATAAATAAAATGATCATGCATTAAGACTCCAAATTCTAAGATTAAAAACATTATCGCCAAGTTAGGCTTTTTGTTTTAGTTATTTTATTTTTCAACACACTTTATATAAATGTTTAAAATCATGTTCTTAAGTCAATCGTGCCCACACGAGTTCAAACTCAATTCATTTGGGTGGGAGATGAACTTTTAATTTGAAATTTAACTAAAATGATTATTATAAAATTGAGCTTAATCAAACCGTGAACAGCGGACCAGATGGGTGCTTCTAATGGACAAGTCTAAATTTGATTCGAATATCCTATCAATCTTGTAAATAGGACGAAGACTGCAGTTGCTCAAATTGGAATACTTGTATTCAATTCGAAATTTATATATAAAAATATTCATTTAGTTATAAACTCTAATGCCTAATATTTGAATCAAATCCAAATTATAGCATATCATATTTGAATCTGAATATTTATCCAAAAATAATTCATATCATTTGAAGCAGTAAATGGTTGAGCCTAAGTCGATTTAATTTGAACCAAGAAAAATAATCACTTGTAAGGTAACGAGCAAGTAGATGTGTTGCACTCATTTATTATTAAAGTTTTAAATTGTCACTAATGATATTTAATAAGAAATGATTTATCTACACTTGATCAGGAGTTACAACTAAAATATTTATAAGACTTTAAAACAAATTACCACTTTTCGGATCAAATTCCTCTAGCCCTAAACTCTTGGTAGCATGAATTACCTCATAAAAAAATATTCTTTTACTAACCTCAATTTTTTTAAGGCAACTAAAATTTTTATTAATATTGTAACTTATTATACTGAATAACTAGCACAATATATATTTAAATCAAATCTTATTGAATTGGGTTTGATATGATTTTAAATTACAAATGAAATCTTTATTAGACGTTGAAAATACTAGTTAAAAACTCAAAATATCATGGTTTTAAATATATTAAAAAAACCAAATTTGGTAAAATTTCATATTGAAAAATCTGGCAAAAATTAAAAATGATAAGAAGGTGAAACCATATTTAACGAAATTAGTCAGTATGTACTTAAAATTATAGATAAAATATATATAAAAAATGAAACTATGGCTCTATCCCTCCTAGCCTGATTCAGGATCCCAAGTTTATTGTCTAACAAATAATCATCGGTATATAATTTTGCATTTAATTACCAGCTATTTATGTAATTATTCAGAAAACTTTGCCCATTGAATTAAAATGACTTTATTTTGTCGTGCCCTTCGAGGAAGCGGCGATTCAATAATCGAACCCATGTGACCCTTCACAGCTTTTTGTCGGATCACCACCCTCGGGCTAAACCTGCCATTTCACTATTACATTAAATAGATAAATAGTTTTCTTTAAAAAAAAATAAAGAGTTTTGGTCATTTATGATCCGAGATCTAATTTAAATTTTTAAAAAGGAAAGAAATAAAAGATTTCGGTCTTTAATTTTAAGGGATTGTATGGAAAACATCGAATTAAGTATTATATTAAACAATTAATTTTCAATATTGGTTAAATGACGATCAAAGCTATCAACTTTAGACGAGCATCGTCCTCTTTATATTCAATTTAAATTTAAAATTTTTACCTCAAATTAATTTGATAATAAATTATATTCTATAAGCCTATTTTCACCTTCTTTGAAATTCATTATAAATAATTTTGAAAACAAGGAGGTTCTTAAGTAAACACTCTTCTTTAAATTTTTTCCCAGTGCGTTAACAAAAGCGAAGCACTTAAAAATTAAAGAAAACTCAAATAATATGAATAGTGATATCAAAAATAATTTTAGTATTTTTTATAATTATAAGAAGTTGAAGTTAGTTTTCAAATATATATGAAAGTAATTAAAACAATTTATTAGTATTATCAACAACCTCTTTAAAAATATTATTAGCCAATGATATATGTTTTATTAATATGAATAAATAATGGACATTGAGTAGATTATTCAAATAGTATTCATATTTTATTCAAGGTAGTAATTTCTAGTGGGGTATTTTTTCGATTTCTAGAACAACAAACATAATTTTTAGGAGCCTAATGTATTTTTTTTGTTGATAAAGAAAAATCATTATACATGTTCAATAGATAATAAAGTTTTACATTAACATAGTATAGATTTTGAATGATACAGAAGCAATTACATGTAATGATATACCAAGTGTTAACGCAACAAATGATAATAGCTAATTCGAGGGACATATAATGCATCTATAAATTTCTTATTTACATCAAAATTTTAGTGGTTAACTTTGTTAAAATTATATATATATAATTATATTGGAGTGCGTTGCCAGCTTTTATAGCGCAGGCAACACACTCCAATCTGAGGCCATTGGAGGGGAAGGAGCGGTCCGGGGTGGGCATGATCGGGGTGGTGGTGGCCGCGCAGGGAGGGGGAAGGAGTGGTCCAGAGTGGTAGCGGCAAAGCGGGGAGGGGAAGGAGTGGTCCATGGCGGTAGTGGCAGTGTGGGGAGGAGGAAGGAGTGGTCCGGGCCAAAGGGCGGGGAGAGCTCAGTCGAGTAGGGGGTGGGGGGGGAACGATGCATTGCAGGGCAACAACGGGGGACAAAAATAGCGCGGGCGGGGTGGGGGCAAAACGGGCAGTAGATGGGTGGGTGGGTGGGGGGGGGGGAGCGGCGAGAAAATAGAGGGGTGGCGACTGGAGGCGGGGGAGGGGAGTGGCATCTGCATATTTAGATGCTCATTAAGTTTGTAGCTAATTTCTCTGGCCGTAAGATTTGGTAGATAATAACCTGTTTAAATTCCTAACTCTAAGCCCCTCATTTCAATTATGATCAATATTCCAAACGTGCATCATTAAGTCCACGCGATGGTCCACGGGAGCCCAGTTCACAAAGCACACTCACCCAAATTGCGTGCATTTTATAACGTTACAAAAACGTAAACGATAAAATTATTCGCTATTAATTTCATTTTAAAAATAGAAAAAATGTCCGCATTGTCGGTTAGGGAAGGGGAAGGGGAAGGTGGTGGTGGAGGGGGCCGTGCATCGTCGCGGCGGCGATCGACCGACGCCTGCCGGAGATGGCCGACGACAAGGTAACTTCTTCTAGCCGACCCGCCGCTGGATCCGACTCGCTCAATTTCGCCCTCTTTTGGTACCTGTTTGAGGTGTTTGGTGGAGAATGTTTTGTGATTTTGATGTTTTGGCGCTGATTTGGGTTTAATTTGCTTGATATGATGCGACTTCTGTTTGGATATTTTATATATATATATATATTTTGGATTTTTTGCTGAACTGGTCTTGTGGTAGGGTTTGAATGCTACTGGTTTTGGTGGAATGAGCTCTGGAATATCTGAATTGGAGTTGGATGCATTTGTATGGACGATGGACAGTGATGGAGTTAGTGTTCTTCCTTGTTTGGAAAAGTGTTTTGAGCTAGTAGTTTGTAGATTCAGGCTTTTAGTTGGTGTGGTTAGAGCTAATTTGATTTGTATTGATGCTTGATACTTGATGGTGTGGTGAGTTATTGTTATTTGGTTTTGCGAAGTGGTTTGAGACGCTTACTTGACCGTTCAGAATTTTCTCCCTTTGCTTGGCGGCCTGTTAGCATTTGATTCCTTGTACACTGTTGTGAGTCTTTTACGTAGGGGGTCTGTTACTTGTTGCATCTGCAATATTCAGCATCAAGAAAGCTATCGTTTTCAGGGAGCTTCATATTTACTTTTCTAATTGTCACTTTATCTGCCTTCTATGGCCAAATATCTATCTTTCCATGCCTTGATTTATTGAAACAAGGATTTGGCTGTTTGAACTGTTTCCGGATCCCAACTTGGGAGCTTTTAAACCGACTCGGTGTTTTTGAGAGAGATAACATGTTGATGTTGCAGGAAATGGTAGTTGAGGGGAGTGATCCGACGGGTCATATAATATCAACCACCATTGGTGGAAAAAATGGTGAAGCTAAGTGTGTAAGTTCGACTATTTTTCCTTTTCTTCTTTCACCTGTACTTTATGTCAGCAATTGAATGAGATCGATTGGTATTTTTCTCCTTAACAATTGTTATGCCTAAACAAAAGTTGTTGGTCTAGACATATCTGTAAAGTCTTTTAGCTTTTTGCTGATGAGTTTTGCTTGCACATCATGCAGACTATCAGTTACATGGCAGAACGGGTTGTAGGAAATGGATCCTTTGGGATTGTGTTCCAGGTTTGTTTTCTTTTTCTTGTTTAAAATTAAGGCTACTTAGTATCTGCTGGTTATTTAGTTACCGTATGCGGTTATTTATTCATTTTGTAGGCTAAATGCTTGGAAACTGGAGAGACTGTGGCTATAAAAAAGGTGTTACAGGATAGACGATATAAAAATCGTGAGCTACAATTAATGCGTTCCATGGATCACCCTAATGTGGTTTCTCTTAAACATTGCTTCTTCTCCACAACAAGGAAAGATGAGCTGTTTCTCAATTTAGTCATGGAATATGTCCCGGAAACTGTGTATCGAGTATTGAGGCATTATAGCAACATGAATCAGAGGATGCCACTAATTTATGTGAAACTTTACACCTACCAGGTAAGAAATTTCTTTTGCAGGAGTGTTTATATAGTTTTCATATAGTTAATTTATATAGTTTGCACAATGTTAACTAACTTATTTCTTGTTTAGATATTCCGGGGCTGGCTTACATTCATACTGTTCCTGGTGTCTGCCATAGGGACATTAAGCCTCAAAATATTCTGGTATGCTGTTCAATATATCATAAAAAAGTTCTTGATTTTTTATGCTACTATGTTCCTGATACTTCTTGTTTTTATTCTTCGTCATGCAGGTTGATCCACTTACTCACCAGGTTAAGATCTGTGATTTTGGGAGTGCAAAAATTCTGGTTTGTAATGCAGCCCTTTTCATCTTTTTGAAGGCTGTTTATGCACTTAATAAATTCTTGGATCTTGTATCTTGGATATTGTTTGGGTAGTTTCTTTTGTAGTAAATTTAATATTTGTTTTCTGGTTATTCAAGTTTCTGCCTAATAGGGAATGTTTAAGCCTCTCGTGTGTTTAGAAATCTTCTAACCTGTGTCATTTTTTATCCATTTGCCTTAATTTAAACATGATATTGCATTTTTTTTGACAGCAATGCATGCATATGGTTAATAATGTAGACAACTCTTCACTACTTTATTATGATTACAGATAATGCATCATACTAACATTTGCAATTTAGATTTTTTGTGTTCGTGAGCTCTGCCTTGGTCCCAGGTCAGGATAAAGAGGAAGGTCGGTGTCGGGAAGAGCATTTGGCCATCAAAATTATTCCATTCATAATCGCATAGATCCTAGATTAGGATCCATGTCCCCAAACCCCTTTTCAGGATAACGTGGAAGAAGAGTAGCTATCTTGCTGTGGGCCATATTTATCTAGTTATCCATTGGCCAAATGTATATAGCATTTCTTAGGCTACATGCATATGCATAATCATGTAAACAGTCTTGCTAGTCCTTGCTCCAGCATTCAAGTTCCATTTCAGGGAAGGACAACGTACCATGATACTTTCTGTTTCGTCGAGCCTCGATTTGGTACCGCTCTCGCAGCCCGCACTGAAACAGTGCTTTACTACTAGATGTCCAGTCAACTGCTGTGCCTCAATGCATTTCGGGGAGAACCAGCTAGCTCTGGGTTCGAGTGGCATTTTATTCCTAATCACAACTCAAAATAATGTAGTTTTAGATTTTTTGTGTTCCTGAGCTCTACCTAGGTCATAGGTCAGGATAAAGAGGAAGGTTGGTGTCGGGAAGAGCATTTGGCCATCAAAATTATTCCATTCATAATCACATAGATCCTAGATTAGGATCCATGTCCCCGAACCCCTTTTCAGGGTAACGTGGAAGAAGAAGTAGCTATCTTGCTCTGGGCCATATTTTTCTAGTTTTCCATTGGCCAAATGTATATAGCACTTCTTAGGCCGTAATACTTACATATGCATAATCATGTAAACAGTCTGTTTGCCACTTTCTTTTGATTACAGATAATACTGAACACTAGCATTAGGAAGTAAAGGTTTTTATCTTTTTAATTTTTTTAATGTTAATTTTTTATTTAATACTTTAACAATGGCTCATTTGGTGATGTGGAAATCTTGTAACCTTGTAACTTTTAGAATCTTCACACACGTTGCGATGGTTCTACTTTTTATGATGAACAACCCTTTATCAGGTCAAAGGTGAAGCAAATATATCATACATATGTTCTCGCTATTATCGGGCTCCTGAACTGATATTTGGTGCAACCGAGTACACTACTTCTATTGACATATGGTCTGCTGGCTGTGTACTGGCAGAGCTTCTTTTGGGACAGGTCAGGCTGCTATTATTACTATCTATATATATTTATGGTTCTATCTCTTAAGCATTATTGTCTTTTTTCATCTAGGTTTATTTATAAGCTGCTTATCTAAACTTTATGTTTCTTCAGCCTCTGTTTCCTGGAGAGAGTGCAGTGGATCAACTTGTGGAGATAATCAAGGTTTGGATGTGTCAATTGCCTTATTTTAATATTTTGATCGTAGCTTTGTGCCGAGTGTCTGCCCAAATTTTAGGTTCTTGGCACTCCAACACGAGAGGAAATCAGGTGCATGAATCCAAACTACTCAGACTTTCGATTCCCCCAAATAAAAGCGCACCCATGGCACAAGGTAAGATGGCTGTGATCAGTCCTTGAGTTGGGACTATATGCTGAAATGTTGTATGATAATAGAAAATGGAAGTTATACTTGTGTCTTCATTCATGGTCGTTATACCAATAAAATTCATTTTTTTCCTTAGCTGTTATTGGCGTAGGTAACTGTTGTTTGACCTTTTGAAAATCTAACAAAAATGTGCAATTATGGGTGTGAGAGGGAATTGAAATCTAACCTCTGACTTTTCTCATGAAGGCGTATGGGATTGATCTTCCTCATTTAATTTACTGTTGTCTTTGCCTAAGGGACTGTCATTATTCTTAGTATTTGTTCTGTTATTCTTTTATTTTTTGTCTGTTCCATAAAATAATAAAAAAATTTAGTTCATTTTGTGACTAGTGCTTATAATTTTGGTTTAGGTTTTCCACAAAAGAATGCCTCCAGAAGCAATTGATCTCACTTCCAGACTTCTCCAATATTCTCCTAGTCTTCGTTGTACTGCGGTGAGTTGGCTTTCACAATAATCAGGTTATGAACGTTCATCTAATTTGTGTTATGGGAAGCTAAATTCTATCAGACGAGAATCAGTGCCTACATTGAATGTTACTTTTTTACATAAATCTATGATGGGATTTTGGTCTTTTTTTAGACGGTCTTCTAATGAAGTCTTGAATGTTACTAAAATTTTCCAGCTAGAAGCTTGTGCACATCCCTTCTTTGATGAGTTGAGAGAACCAAATGCACGCCTACCTAATGGTCGACATTTCCCTCCTCTTTTTAATTTCAAGCAAGAGGTTTGGTTCTTACTTATAAACATCATGTTCTTCTTAATGAAAATGCTCTGCATTTTTGACTGAAATCTCTTTTCCAGTTGTCTTGTGCCTCTACAGAACTCATCACCAGGTTGATACCCGAACATGTGAGGCGTCAATCAAGCCTTAATTTATTTCATATGCCTGGACCGTAGAACTATGTTTATCCATCTGAAGCAAGTTCTACGTCACGGGAACATCCTCCTATCATTATCTCCCAACAAAGAAAAATATTCATTGTTGGGAATACCATCTAAGGAAGTGGCATGTTGGCTAGTGGGCAACAAGAACCTTGGTACCCCCATTCCTTATTTTGAGGGAGAATTTGGAGGAGAGCATTTGCTGTATGTGAGTTTAGTTTTGTGGGAGAACGGCTGCATGTCACTTTTGGAAGTTGGCCAATGGCTGGTTTTTTTTTTTTGATTTCACAGTATGCGATGCCCCGTATTTTTACTTGACTGTAACCTATGGTTTGCTGTAGCCCTAAAAATTGGTGTATGTGGTTTGAACTTTGGAGTTTAATGTATTATGTACATGTGTATTGTAGTCTGGATAATTTTATGGGACAACTTGAGCAATATTTGATTTCACATCTATCATGGCTGCATGATCATCGAAGAAGTTTTTATGAATAACAAGGAATGTTTTTTCTTTGAGTAGTAGATACACTTGTATTAACTCTGGCATTATGCACCTCAATTGAATTCCACCTCGTGCCTACAATGATAGTAATTTTGGGGTTTTTATATATACATTTTGTTGCCTTGCATGCAGGAATTGTAGGCACGGACACCTCTTCCCTAAGTAATAGAAATCTTATTGGTAAATCTTAGGCAATTTGATGGTGAGAAAATCAAAGAAAATAGACGTGAGGAAAAAATAAAAAGAAAAAAAAATCAATTAGTCAGCCATATCTAATTCCAATGAATATGTTTAGTTAGAAAATAGACAAACTTATATAGCATTAAATTTTTAAAAAAATTTCTCGCATTTTTATACAAAAATGATAGTAGTAAGATTTTCCCTCCCGATGGAAAATAGTTATGATTTTCTCATTTTCTTGCAAACTAGAAAGAGAAAGTGAAAGAAAGTTGTGCTTTTCTGACATTTTTTAATCCTTCTCACGTTCTTAATATATCGTAAGTTGAATACAACTAGTCACTTGGCACACACGTACACCTGCACACGTGCATGTCTATACATAAAAAAAGAATCCTATATATAATTCAAATTTACTTTTTTTTCTTTAATAATATATACGACACATTTTTGTTCAACAAATATAAACAATTATATCTTGACCCAAAAAACAAAAAAACTTTAAATTAGTTGAAGTCAACTAAGTTTTTTTATTAAAAAAAATATTAATTTGAACGACCATGCAGTCACAAGTCAACCAAGTTAATGCGAGCAGACTCTTAGCCAATCACAACACTTCCCTCAACTTTTGTCCATCTGTTCCTCTCCTATTTATTTATTTATCCATCATTATTAATACCCCCATACCCCCCATCAATCTCTTTAGTCTTCACACCTTATTTTTATCATATTTACCAATTCAACCCTCCTCCTCCCACCGCCGCCATGGTTGCCGGAGCTCCAATCGCCCGCTCTCTCGCCCCGGCGAGATCCTCCATGGCCGCCACCGGCATCCGCCGCATCTCCTCCTGGTGGGGCCACGTGGAGCCGGCGCCGAAGGACCCCATCCTCGGCGTTACCGAGGCCTTCCTCGCCGACCCCAGCCCCGACAAAGTCAATGTCGGCGTGGTGAGTTCTTCCTCTCAGCATCCTCGACATCGTTTCCTTGTTGCTTTGGTGTGTTGTTTATGATGGTGGTCGCCGTTGGCGCTTGGTAGGGAGCGTACCGGGATGACGACGGGAAGCCGGTCGTTCTTGAGTGCGTCCGGGAAGCCGAGAGGCGGATCGCCGGACATAAGAATATGTAGGTTGATTTTTCTTGATCGTTTACATTTCTTGTAGCTTTGACTAGTAAAGAAAAGTGTGACCTTTAGCTGTTTTATTTATATGTTTTTTGAGCGTTTTTATTTGTAAAGTTTCAAATAAAGTTTCTTTTGGGTGCGGTTGATGTGCATGTGTTGGTGTTTATGTGCATGAGGATTGACTGGTTCGGTCTTATGTGCTGTTTTGGGTTTAATGCCTAAGTATGTGATGGGTCCTTGTTCAGTGGTTCGGAATTGTTGTAGTGATGCCGACAATTCGATTCCTCTTTGAATGTTATTCTTGCTTTTGGATGATGTTGGAACTGAAAAGTTGTGGCAACTGGCAAGCAATTTGCTGATATTCTCTTCTTATCTTGATTTACTTTTTTGGTGCATGTGGTCTTACGGCCTTTGGTATATTTTGTGATCATGCGATGGGAAACCAAGTATTAGATGAAGATAAATCATGTAACATTTCGGCTTAACATGAAGCACTTGTAAGAGACATTTCTTAAGTAGCCCACCATTGAAACCTGTTGCAACTTGCAAGCGAGGAATATAGGATTTGGAATTTTGGATGATGAGTTGTAATGGTTTAACGATCAAATTTCAATTTCAAAGTTTGCATTCCTCAGTTCTTGGCTCTTATCTTCTTTGGCTAGAGATTGTCTTTAATCGCATTTGTGGGATCAAAAACTTCATTTTAATAGCTTATCATTGCGTAAATCTACTGATGAGGGACTACAATAAGTTTGGTGGTGAACTGCCAGGGGGTGAGGTTAATCTGCACATTCTGTAAATTGTGGTTAACTCGTGCTTAAAGCTTTGAAATTCATCTCGAATTGGCATCATGAACCAAATTTTTACCATCTCTTGTCCTGGTCCAATTTTACTGAGACTTGTGAATAAGTGACTACATGCTATCAGGTACAAGAAATTGTTGTCTGTTATGGAATTGTTACTGAAAGATTCAATGTTGATGAACTTCATTATTCTTGTTTGGGTGAATGAACTAGTTCATATGGTTGTTTTAATGGCAGAAAAAGAGCCAAGAAGAAGTGCGAAATCGGATAGTTCATATTCATTTATGCATTTGAAAAACTTATTTTTAAAAAAGCTTCCTGTGTTAATTTGTTGTTTTTCATTTCTGGATGTTTTCTAATTAACATACTAATGCAATGCCTAGATTGTCATCATTTAAACTTATTCATGGTGATTTCAACACAAAAAACTGTGATATACTACAATCTTCTGACTTCTTAACTGGGAGTTTTTGTCCTGTCCTTAAAAATCCTAATGTAGTTTGTATGACATAGGGGGTGGTTCAACCACTTGCATACTGAAGCTATATGTCTTTCTTACGTTATAAAATCTTCTATGATTTTCCAGAGTAAGGTTGATGATGGTCTATATGTGGCAATGCTTACTGTAATGACCTCTAAAGTAGGCAAATCACATATTTTTTATGTGGGTTTCTCATGTATTAGGGAGTATCTTCCGATGGGTGGGAGTCTAGCAATGGTAGAGGAAACATTGAAGCTGGCATATGGGGATAACTCTCACCTAATTAAGGATAAAAGAATTGCAGCGGTGCAAGCGCTTTCTGGAACTGGTGCATGCCGACTCTTTGCTGATTTTCAGAAGCGCTTCATGCCTGATTCCCAGATCTACATACCAGTGCCAACTTGGGCCAAGTGAGATTTTGTTGTGTGTGGAGATAAATTGACAGACTTTTTGGGTGTCTGTATTCTTTTATGTTCAATATGCATTAAGCAACTGAAATATTGTATTTTGTGCTTTCTTAGCCATCATAATATTTGGAGAGATGCTCAGGTGCCCCAAAGAACTTTCCATTACTATCATCCGGAGACAAGGGGGCTAGATTTTGCTTCAATGATGGATGATATCAAGGTAAAGGAATCTTTTTTGTTTTCAAAGCGGGGTCTTTATCTTTAGCCATTGCCAAAAACTGTTAACTTTGGGCAATTTTTTTGTAAATGATGCAGAATGCACCAAATGGTTCCTTCTTCTTGCTTCATGCATGTGCACACAATCCTACTGGAGTAGATCCAACAGAAGAACAGTGGAGAGAGATATCATACCAGTTCAAGGTATTCTTTTGGTGTGATAGGATTTCTGTGTTTGTTAGGAAGATTATTTTATTTGGACACTAAGCAGGTCGAAGGACCAACAGCTGTCCTTTATGTAGTTTTTAGTATGTTGACAACATTTCAGGTGAAGAATCATTTTGCCTTCTTTGACATGGCATACCAAGGTTTTGCAAGTGGTGATCCGGAGAGAGATGCAAAAGCCATTCGTATCTTTCTTGAAGATGGCCATTTAATTGGATGCGCTCAATCATATGCCAAAAATATGGGTCTTTATGGTCAAAGAGTAGGTTGCCTCAGGTAATGTATTTGCATCCTCTAGATGTGTTCATGAGTTGGGTAAATTTTTTAGGCCCATAGAGTGCTAATGTCAAGGAGAATGCATCTGACTAACATCTTCTTGTACTTTCTAATTGTTGTTATGCTCGTGTATTTGTTGGTTTCCCTCTCGGTAAAATTGTTTAGTTGCAATTTTCAGTGTTCTCTGTGAAGATGACAAGCAAGCTGTAGCTGTGAAGAGTCAGTTGCAGCAATTAGCTAGGCCTATGTATAGCAATCCACCAATTCATGGTGCTCTTATTGTCTCTACAATACTTGGCGATCCTGAACTGAAGAGTTTGTGGCTCAAGGAGGTGAAGGTAAATTTAAAATCTTCATGCATGTTTAATTTGGTCTTCTGTAAGATGTGCCTTTTTTTGTTTGTTTTTATTATATGCTGATAGTAGTTCTTTAACCTTGTTATGTATTCTATTGGCATAACATCTTTGTGAACCTCATGTAAATGGTTTCAGTCTATAGCTGAACTCTCTGCTAGCAGATGATTTGGCAAGGGTTCTTTTCTTTGAAGTGTATAATTCCTTTTTTTCTGCATGTTCTTATGTTGTTCTCTTCATTTGAACTTTGAAGGCCATGGCTGACCGGATAATTGGAATGCGGTCTGCACTTAGAGAAAACCTTGAGAAACTAGGGTCTCATCTATCCTGGGAGCACATTACAAAGCAGGTATTTTATTTGTTTGCTTACATTCTTTCTTCCTATAGGCTTGCCCAGTTCTTGGGGCTCATAGAAAAGATATTAAGTAAAGTAATATACACCCAAGTGCACGCTTCTCGAGTCTTTGCATGCTTGGTGGTTTCCAAGATTGATTGTCTCGCTGAGCTTTGATGGCAAGAAGTTCTAGACAGCGGCATAGTTGGAAAAATCGGTCAATTTTACTCGGAATTGGCTGATTTAAATCGGATCGGACGTAATCCGATTGAAAATTAACGTCGAATTGGGTATGGAATCGGTTTTGGGTAAATTACTAAAATACCTTTGGTTTTATATTAAATAAATTATTTACGTATAGGCAAAATGGAAATTAAAAATTTATAATAACGAAAATACCCCTTACTTTCCCTCTCCCATCGCCGCCGCCGTGCCTTCCCTCTGCCACTCCCTCTGCCATCACCCTTTGCCTCTGCCCTCCCTCCGTTAGTCTGCCGCCGCTCATGCGCGTGGGACAATCGGGGCCGATGGAAAGGGGGTGGCGGGGCGGGGCAGAGGAGCAAGGAAGGGGACAGGCCGGGGCTGGCAGGGGGAGGCAGGGCGGGGCGGGGCAGAGGCGCGAGGAGGGGGGCAGGGCCGGCGGGGAGAGGCAGGACGAGGTAGGGCAGGTTGCCGGCAGGGGTGAAGGAGTGGGGTCGGGGGTGGCATTTTTATAATTAAAAGTTGACTCGTCTTTGACTCGAATAAAAAATAATAACTAATTCTAAATAATTTAAAAAAACCAAAAAATATTAAAAAATATCATAAAATATAATCCATACAATAATATCAAAATGATGTCGAATTTTATTTTTATATATTTATATTATGAATTGTCGAATTTTTATATATGACCGATTAGACCGATTTGGACTAATTTAGCTGAACTTATTGTTGACCGATTTAGACTGATTCGATCTGATTTAGTGATTCCTTCAGAAACCAATTCCGATTCCGATTTTTGTAACGGTCATCAATACAAATTACCGATCCTCGGTTGACACTTGAGTATATATACCTCTTGGTTTCATATAAAATTGGTTGGCGTGAAAAGAAATTATGTTACCGTGATACTAACTTTATCTCTGCTCTTTTAAATAGATTGGAATGTTCTGCTACAGTGGACTCGCTCCGGACCAAGTTGATCGGTTGACAAATGAATTTCATATTTACATGACGCGTAATGGCCGCATCAGGTAAGCTTTTTTTAGAAAAAAATCAATGAAGCTTGTCTTTTTTCCCTTTATATGACTCAAGTGATAATATTTGCAGTATGGCGGGTGTAACGACTGGGAATGTCTCCTATTTAGCGACCGCTATACATGAGGTGACCAAATCTTGAAGTTGTATAGGGCATCTTTCTTTCAAGCCATTTCAACATAAATATATACCAAGCTGCAGCTCTTTTTAAGTTAACTTTTCGCTGATCGTTTCAAACTATTGATCGTTCATTGTTTTTCCTTTATACTTTTTGGGGGTTCTGCTTATCGAAGCAAACCGTGATTGGTGTAACCTTTCAGCGGATGATACCAATAAATATGAAAAACATACTATTGTTTTTGGATATGAACATGCAAGCCAAGTACGACAAATCGTCTATCTTTAAGCTAATCTGCATAAGCATTATATATCGTGCCCAGAACCATTTATCCAGTGGGTGCATAGAAACAAATTTATTCGAAACAGCTGGACATAAAAATTCAAACAAGATGATTTAGTATGAATAATAATAATAATATAGAAAGCAGATCATGAATCTTGTTTATGCATTCATCCAACTGTACAGGCAACAGCAAAAGCCCAAGATTTCAGATGCTCCTTCATGGCCATCCCATTACTCAAAGGAGGCATCTCACAACGGAGCTGAGAAGAACACCTTGATCTCTCTTCCATCCCTCCAACTTTCCCTTTCTGAAGATCCTGGATGATGGCTACCAACCTTTCCGCCAAACCGATCTCTTCCAATGCAAAGCCAAGGTCCAGGCACCCTTTAATCTCTCGTCGCTCCATTGCCCGACTCTTCTCTTCTTTGAAACCCTCAACTAGAACAGCTTTCTGGGTTTCCGCCAAACAGCCCATCTGTTGGATCACAGGGACAGAGCAAGCTTGAGGCTGTTGCAGTGGGATTGAAACGTTCAAATCAGAAGAGGAAGCAGAATATGATGAAGGGCGTTTAAGCAGGTTGGTGGTGAACCAAAGAGAGTCGGAGACTTGTATGAATCTCTCCCATGAATCCATGGTGGGTGAAAAAGCTAAAAAAATGGATCAAAGATTTCCTCTTTTTAAGCAGCAGAGTATGAGTATAATGTAATCAATGGCGAGGAGTGCGAATGTGAGCCTCTCTTGCATCGATTTAAAAGTTTTGAACTTTCCTATGCCCTATATGTCCTCACTTGGATGTGGATATTTACGTTATACAAGGAAAGGTGTGCGGGTAATATATGATGATGGTAGGCGTGGATGGTGAAGAGAATTTGTGAGTGGGGTGGAGCGTAGAAGGGAGTAACGGTCGAATTCATGAACACAATGGGAACATTCGCCAATAACTGAACATGCGCTGCTAATGTAAAAATATATGTGGGCCCCACCTAGCTGACGCTGTCATTAGGCGGTAGCCGTTTTTTTTTAAATAACTAGGTTATTACTCCCTATGCACACAGGATACATAATTTTTTAAAAAAGCATATTAATAATATTTAAAATCAAATAAATATAAATAGAGCTCATGTTATCAATTAAGCATGCTTATCTTATGAGTTGATGCCATTTTTATTAATTTTGTATATTTATCTTATAAGTCAATGTAGTCGTATTTATTAATTTTAAATAATTTTGTATGCTTATATTATATTTTATATAGATATTTCATTTATCAACTTTTTATAATACCTATTGTATAAGTCAATATAGTCATATTTATTAATTTTTTATGATCATGCATGCTTATCTTATGTATGAATACCATATTTATCAACTTTCATGTTATGATTATCAATTATTTGTAGAAAATTGAAGAGGTGAGACAAAGATGATCAATAAAAATAGAGATTTCATATACCAAATATTTTGAGTTTATCTTTACTAAGAAATTTTTGTTGAGAATATCACGTATATTTTGAGTTTATTATTAATAAAATATCAAGTGTGAATTTAGAATTAACCATAAACGGGAAAAAGTTGAGACCGAGGAAGAAACAAATAAATCATCTTGCCATATTTAATAGTAGATATTGTAATCTTTTCTCTTGCTCACTAACAAATCACATGTTAACTAGAAACTTTTTTACAAAAAGAGTTTATATTTATAATATCAAATCAAATGGAGTGCAAAATTTTTATAATAAAGTGGGCTTGTAAATTTAAAGTGGTTCAATAACCGTCTTTTTAGGTGTTCATGTCGAGGGGCAGCTAAATTTAAAGTAATTTTTTAATTTTATCATGGGATTTGTCAATAACTTTTACCTCTACAAAATCAGTGTTTTTGTAATCTTTATGAAAAAGATGAAATGATTAACTTCATATTAATTAATTTGTCATGTAACCTTTAAATTCAATAACGAGGAACATAATATTGCTAGTAAAATTTCACACTCAAAGACAATTTTATGCCTCGGAAACTCTGTTTCGTAATCGTACCAAATCTTAGCCGTCGCAATTTGCAACGGATTTGTGCCGCAAAACCAAATTTTTATTAGTAACATGTAAAGGTATTTTCGTTTCAACAAAATTTGAAATATACCGTTATGTTTGAAGATCCGTGACTGGTGTGAAATAAAAGTTGATTCATTGTGATGATGTTAAATTAATGTTACAATTTATTTTACTTGTCTTATACCCTTGTGCTTAGGTTTATTTCATTGTACCGTTTTTTATCATTTTTACTTACAAGTGTGTATCACCTCATTCATGCCATAACATATTATGCCATGCATATAAATAAATATAAGCTAGTTTGGGTAATCATCATAGGGGTTATGTATTATTATTTAGATTTAGAGTTTCGTGCACTTGACCATTGAAGATTTATTTGATAGGACATCAGCGTCCATATTAGTCATTATTTAGGGAGTTTTAAGATTATTTTTATAAAATGTTTTCAACGTTTGATTCTCTTATAATTATATAAGTAAGAAATTAATGATACATGCTATGTTAATTTAATTTAATCAAAATTAATTAATATTTTTATACAAGCAAGTAGATGGAAGGATTCTGAATTGAGCAAAGTTATTATGAGCAAGACATTCAGGATGTTTACATCTAGTTTGAGCTAATATAACAAGCAAAGCATGCAAGATTTTAGATCCAGACCAAGCTACCGGAATATATATATATATAGGGTAAAGTGAAGAAGAGCAAGGGGCAGAAAAAATTTCCTACCCCAAGCTCTTCTCTGGGCCGTCCGATTATAAGGACAGCCCAGATCCCTTATTTGAAATTTTTTTTCCAAAAATACCCCCGCCCCACCGCCGCGTCGCCCCCCCCGTCGCCGCCTGTAGCACCTCCCTCCTCCTCGCTCCCCCGCTGCGGACGCCGCCCAGCCGCGGACGCCCGTCCGCCCCGCTCCCCATCGACCCCGTCGCGGCCGGCCGGGGGGTGGGCGAGGCGGGGCGAGGGCGGCATGGGGGCGGAGGCGACATGGGGGGGGCGGAGGCGGCATGGGGGCGGAGGCGGAGCGCCGCGTCGCGCCCATGCCGCCCTCGCCCCGCCTCGCCCACCCCTTGGCCGGCCGCGACGGGGTCGATGGGGGAGCGGGGCGGACGGGCGTCGGCGGCTGGGCGACGTCCGCGGCTGGGCGGCGTCCGCGGCTAGGCGCCGTCGGCGGCTGGGCGGCGTCCGCAGCGGGGGAGCGAGGAGGAGGGAGGGGGAGCCTCGCGAAGGGGTGGCGGCCGGGAGGGGCGACGACGCGGCGGAGCAGCGCCGCGCCCAGATCTGGCCGCCGCCAGATGCGGGCGGGCAGCCGCGGCCAGATCTGGCCGCCGACGGCCAGATCCGGCCGCGACAGGCTGGACCTGGCCGTCCCCGGCCAGATCTAGTCGGGTGACGGCCAGGTCCGGCCTGTCGCGGCCGGATCTGGCCGGCGGCGGCCAGATCTGGCCGCGGCTGCCCACCCGCATCTGGCGGCGGCCAGATCTGGCCGTGGCAGGCGCCGGGCAGGGTCCGGGGCGGGGGCCGTGGCGGGCACCGGGGTGGGGGCTGGGGCGGGCGCCGGGGCGGGGGCCGGGGCCGGGGTGGGGGCCGTGGCGGGCGCCGGGGTATATATATATATATTTATATATATATATATATATAACGACCTAACTCAAAGTGTAAATTAATAAACTAAGTCATTTTTAAAAAAATAGTTAACCAAGTTGAAAGATATATAGCATATTCTTATTTATAAACACGGTCTTATTACATTGCAGATTTTTTTTTCTTGTTTATTATGTATGTAGTAGTTGAATAAACACCAAAATTGATTCTGAACGGGCATTTCATTTTGTGGAGGTATATAGGATGACTTGAAAGATGAAGATGGAATAATATAGAGTATATTGTATGGCCCAGCAAGCATGAAAAAAATTCTTGTCCATGATTTTAAGAACTACTAAATAAGCTTGTTTTTTAACTAGCAAATTGATTAGGACATTTCTATAATTCACTGTGATTAGCAGTAAAAAAAAAGTACTTGGTAGTTTTTAAATTCATGAATAGTCTTTTCCTATACAATGTAGACTTTATGGCATTGCTTAACATAAGAGTTTATTTATTTTTGCATGAGCTACATAGGTACTTTAGTTTTGCTGAGTATTGAACTTAGGTATTAGTGTAGAATATTATGGATATTATAGTTGGTATAGTCTGGATATTATAATAGCGATGGTTTTTGAATTATTCAGCTATGTTTATTCTAATTGTTCTATATAAATATATATATATATATATATATATATATATATATATATATATATATATATATATATATATATATATATATATATACATGTTAATTCATGAACACGCGTTAATGGTCTTGATTTATAATAGGCTGCTAGGGTTATATGAAATTGGGGCCATTGCATGTAGTGCAATAGTGACTATATTTATCGACCATGATGAATAAGCTTTTTGCTGGCTAAAGCCTAGGCTAACATTAGTAAAAGAACTTTTATCATAAAAAGAATAAAATTTTTGATATTTTTAAATAGTGGAAAAATCATACCTGATTACAATAAAAGGTGGGAAATTCAAATTATCTAAAACCATCAATTGAAATATTTTAAAAGATTAACTAATATTTTTTAAAAAGTAGTGGCGGACAGATCAGGCTGCCTAAGGCCCAAGGTGCCAGCCATATTTCCAAATTTTTTTTTAATGATGATTGGGGCAGCCAAATCTAGCCACACTTGGCCGGATGTGGCCTTGTGGTACTAGATCTGACCTTGGGGCAACCAGCCTGGCAAGCGGCAGCTAAGTTTTTTTTAAGAATTTTTTATAGTAAGTTTAATTTTGTCATAATAATAAAAGCTCCCCTTTTTTGGTAATTATGTTTGATTTTCCCGCTACTTATTAATAGAAAAAAATTTCTCCCTTTTCTTGTAAAAAGTTTTTGGTAAAAATTTGGCTATTTGTCTTCAAAATTGCCGTATAGGATTTTAGGAGTTTTTCATATTAAACAACTAGTAGTTAGTTTCCATTGGAATATTTCCAGTGTTGTAGCTACTAAAAGTTTTTATGTTGTAATCTTCTGAGTTTTCATTAGCAATTAAACAAGCTGCACAACAAGATCAGTGCACCCCATTGCTAATTTGCTAATTCTACTCAATATTGTTAAAATCAAATGTTATAATTGAATTTATTTTTTAAAAACATTGAATTGGATTGATTCATACCCATTAAAGAACTATTTATAATTTATTTTGGCCTATGCTAACAAATAATTTGCGTATGGACATAGAAATATCACTACGTGCATGCCTTTGGTGTATGGTGGTCAAGGATTTTAATGAAAAGTGGTACGTTCAAATCTGGAATTGTGTAATACTAGAGGAAAAAAAGGTCTATTGCCACAAAATATTTGTCACGAAAATTTCGAGTGACAAATGGCTCTAGACAGCCACCGAATTACTGCAACAAACATTTTGTTACCAAATACCGTGACAACTTCCGTGTCAACATCTAGTCACGGAAATTTTGAAACAAATGACCATGTCAAAATTGTAGTCACAAAATTTCTATGACAACTCCGTATCAAACTTAACAAATAGTTTCAAAAAACAAAAAAAATTGTCACAGAATTTTGGTCAAAAGAAACATCTCTGTCATACATTTATAAAGTTTTTTAAAAACATTGAAAAAATTTTATGGCAGTTTTTGCCACAAAAAAAAATCATGACATACTCCAAAAGGTATCATTTTTAAACAAAAAAAAGTTTCTCTCCACAGTCTATAGCTATGGAAAAGCCATCACTAATTTAAAAAAAATTGTGGTGGGGAAAATCCCACCCAAACAATTTTTGTAAAAATTATTAAAGAGAGGGGAGGGGAACCGAGGTACCGCCTTGACTCCGTTGCCTCCATTGTGACAACATGCTGGTCGCGTGGAAACAAAGCTGAGGCGATGCTTTGGCCTAATTGTAATAACCTCAAAAATTAGTCCGACATTCAACACCTTTATGGGTAAGATTTAATATATATGTGAAGACGTGTTTATATATCTTCAACTTTGTTAACTATTTTTTAAAAGATAACTTAGGTCCATTACTTTGCACTTGAGCCGGGTTATTATACCAACTGCCCTCTAAGAGATCACTAGATCGTGTGGACTGGGAGCCTAGGTGGAGGCAGCTACCTCGGCTCCACCACCCTCCACGCTGTCACACTCCAAACACTAAAGGGGTGCACCCAGGCAACTAACTCGAAGGGCCATACGTATGTGGCAATCAAAAATCTGCATGCAAGCAACAAGAAAGGAAAAGGCCATGTGCAAGTGACAAGCAAGACACCAAAATAACCACCTTCAAGTTAGGTCAATGCTCGGGCTTGACACCGACTTGCTAACACAAGGTGCTGGGTAGGAAGGGGGTCACAAAGGTAGTCCCTCCCTATATAGCAAAGGAAAGTTTTTATGCCTCTTATGAGTGGTAGCCAAAGGGCTCTAAAGGTAGCCCAACTTAAGTTGTAACCCGAGGAAAGTTTTTATACCTCTTATGAGAGGTAGCCAAAGTGGCTCTATATGTAAAAACCATGAAAATTATTACAAGACTCGAACCTAAATATTATGAAATAAATATAGCTGAACCGATATAGTTGGTTATCAAGTTGACCGGTCATGGTTCGACTTAAGGTCACCTAGAAAATACCTATTCATGAATAGATGATGGGGTGTGAGAATTTAATGGAGGGGTCGTTGAACCTAGAAAATACCAATAGATGATGGGGTGTGAGAATTTAATGAAGGGGCTCGTTGAACCTAGGAAATACCAATGGATGATGGGGTATGAGAATTTAATGGAGGGAATGGTTGAAGTGTATATATATGCAGGATGAGGGAGTATTTCATCCCTCATCTCCGTCCCAGGCGACCTCCCCATTACTGTGTGAGTATTTCATCCCTCATCTTATTTGTTTCCATTAGGATTCTTGCATGCAAGGTTTGTTGAAGACGCCCTGCAAAGTTGCTAGATCTCCAGCGTCTTATGCATGGGGTTCTTGTCGATTGCTTAGTTGTTTTGTAAATGGGCATGTTAATAATTAAATTATCAATTAGATAATGGGGATTTGGATGGGGATAATTAATAATTAATTATCATTAGAATTGCTAAAAATTTAATAAGGAATGAAGACTAACTGAACTAATTACATCATTTAAAATTGATAGTATATTAGTCATGTAAGTTGCATGTAGGTTCATGCAAAATAAAATTATACTAATGTATAGTTTTATGCCCTCATTCAGATTAGGGTTCACGGGTCACAGTCAGACGAAATCACAAGTCAGGTACGTATAATAGGTAGAACATCGTATTTTCCTTGTTGGTAGCCTTGGTCGGCCTGAGCCCAGATTCAACCACCATGTGCCGAGTGCAACCGGGGTCAAAGAATTGACTCCGTCCGACACGGGGTCGTATTATGTGCGTAAATTGTGTAATGCATCGATATTGTTTTGGAGTAGTGATAGCCGCCCCATAAAAAGGCTACGGCCGGGGTGGGCGAGGCACAACGATTCCTCCATCGCACTGGAGTGCAGTGATAGCCTCCCCATAAAAAGGCTACGGCCAGGGTGTGTGAGGCACTGGCACTAGAATTGGCAGTGAGAGCTTCCCCACAAACGGGGCATAGTATTCACCTGAGTGCAGTGATAGCCTCCCCATAAAAAGGCTACGGCCGGGGTGTGCGAGGCACTAGCACTAGAATTGTAGTGAGAGATTCCCCACAAACGGGGCATAGCAATCACCTGAGTGCAGTGATAGCTTCCCCACAAAAAGACTACGGCCGGGGTGTACGAGGCACTGGCACTGGAGACGGTAGTGGTAGCCTCCCCACCAAAGGGCTACGGCTGGGGTGTGCTGATCACAGCGGATACCTCCTCCGCATTGGTTTGGAGTATAGTGAAATCGCTCCACCGCATATTAAAATAAACATAAGGAAATAGTGGAATGTACTTGATTTGTTTTATCTATTATACTACTTAGTGTTGTAATCACTAACGCGGAATTGCCTCCGCAGGTGTGCAGATACGAAAGTAGGTGATTGACAACTAGGGCATGAAGCAAAAAAAATATGAGAACTCCTTTTATTATTTATTTGAGAAATAAGTGTGGCTACTGGGAAACGGTCTAAGACTGTGAGATCTTTATATATGTTTTTAATTAAAAAAAAATAGACATATTTGCTTAATTGTGAGTAACACCTGGCCAGCTAGGCCCACAATGTTGTGATAAATGGCATGGTCGTTACACTATAGGTAGCGCAACTTAAGTTGTAACACCCCGATTTGGACTGCAGAGCAAACCAAATCAAAGTGATAAATTTCAAGATACTAATTCATAACTTATTAAAATGACACAAAAAAGACCTAACCACTTAGAGCATCAAAAGACGGAACCCAAGGGAAACTAATGTACAAACCCACCTAATGCATGTAAGACACCTACGACTTGGCTCATGCAAATATGCATCCTAGATGAGTCGAATTTTTAAATGAGACTAAGTTTCTGGAGAAAATCTGGTAGATTCTCCACGATAAATAGGATGATAGAAAAATTATACAACCTCTATAATTATCATTCAATCATAGAACAGTCTCATAATATTTCATAATGTCACTTAAAATTTACAAAAAACATTTTTAAGGTTTTACACTATATTTTCAGATCATTCACATGCATTTAACACAGATTTCACATTTACCAGGCTATGGCTTGCATGGTTTTCTCATGAGCCCTTGCCCTACAATTATAAGTCACAGAAGCTCCTCTAACCCATGTTCCTTCTTCACTTTGTGTACATGCACAAATCACATGGTTTCGCACACCTAGATTATTTAACCATCATTTCTAGGACTCCAAGGCTTGGAAAAACCTACAAAAAATAAGTTAGACCTGCGTATCATAAAATATTTTGTCCGCAAAATATAGAAGATACATTTAGGTAAACAAAAACTAGTAAATTGTCACATTATCATATCATCAGGCACAAGCCGACATTGGTTACAACATGAATCTCAAGGCCACACGGCCACAACATCATCACATGATGCAGTCAAAAGACATGAAAATAAACGCGCTATACATATAAAATATAACACAAGTCCATAAAGATACAACACAATATAGCTAAATTCCACAACATCAAAAGCCGACCCAACATCCACCAGAGTCCTCGTGATCTATCCAGCTACATCGGCCAACGCCAAGCCTGCTCACCTATATAATATAACAAAATGTGTCAGCAATGAGTGCACTATGTCTCAAATAACTAATAGGGAAAATATCAATATTGGAAAATGAATAAAATAGTTATTTACGAGGAACTGAAATAAAACAATAACTTTTCCATCACACACTGATCATAAGCAAATGACCAATAGGGCCTAACCATAATCATAATCCTTGATAATTGTACACATGGACCAAATAATAGTTCACTATAACATGTGGGTAATGACTAATTGAGCTCAATTGATAATCACTGTAGCATTGTATGGTTTGGATATACTTGGCGGAGTCGTACATACCGAGAAATACACTACTAGCCTGTAGTAAGCTGATATTATGTACATAAGATTGTCACTGAGCACCATTGGTGGCTACTGACCGGTTCCTTCGGTGATGTCACGTGTTCCATCCATCTTGCATGCAAGTCAAAATAAAAAAATAGAATATAGGTATAAGGTTTGGGAATAAACATTTCAAATAACACTAAAGTGCGACTTTGTACTGGATTTTATAACTTTTAAAATCTCATCAATAGATCTCATCCTTGATATTTTATTAATTTAGAAGGTTGACTAAATGACCTGTAGGCCGTTAGATCCAATAAAATGCCACTAACTACATTCTACGATATAAATCAAATCATGCGAGCCAAGGAGAATAGAGTCCTAATGGACTTGAGAAGAGCTTAAATAAACACACAATAGATTTGATCTGATAACCGTCTTCTTACGTGAATTCTGATATTGTGAAACAAGCTTAATAAGTTATTAAACTGCGTGCTGAAATCATGTGTGATTTTAATGTATTAAGAACATCAATTGGACTTAAACTCACGCAATTGAGATATTAGAAGATGTCAGTGTGTCCAAGGATCTGGACACCTAAGCTTGAGATATCTAAGCACACTATACAGTAGCGCAATATTTAAATTATTATTACAATAATCTAATTTAATTGGCAAATAAGTTGGTAATCTAAAGGTTAAATTGCCATGGTGAATTGAGATCTGAAACTTAAAAGATATCTAATTGGATGGATTCGATTGCCTCCGGTAGAGAGAATTGAGATGTTATCACTCAATCGAATTGTGTGAACAATGATTTTTATTAATTAAAACTTTGATTATTTATTAAATTAATTAATTTCATAGTAAAAATAATTAAGATCACATGGTGGGTTCATTTTAAATTTACACACGTACAAAAAATATTATTACATTGTTTATTTAATTAATTAATATTTGGCACACAATTCGAGACTACTTGGACATGACCCTTGATTAGATAATTTAGATAATGTTTTACTACGCACAATCAACAACACACAAAACACAACCTAAATATCAATAAGGTGAAAACTTTATCTAAAATTTTTTTTTATAATGATCTAATATGTAAAACATATTGAATAATATACCAAAATAATCAAGATGATATGATTTGCATGAAATAATGCAAATCATGCATAACAACCAAAGAAGAAGGGTAGAAAACACGCCTGGAGGAAGCAGAAGAGAAGGGGGAAGGAAGGGGAGAAAAATGAAAAGAAAGGAGGGGAGAAATGAGTAAAAAGCGAAGAGAAGAGGGGAGGAAGAAGAGCTGGGAGGCGGCCAAGGTTGGGGAGAGGGCAAGAGAAGGGGGGAAAAGGGTGGCGGATAGGTTTTATAAAACAACTAACTTGGTGCTTGCGCAAAGGGGCCTTGGGGGCAAGGGGAAAAGGCGAAAAAGGCAAGAAAGGGGAGGATGGAAAGGAAAGGAAAGAATGAAAAATGAAAAAAAGGGGCAGGGTAGATTCTAAACACGACTAGGGTTCGAGGCTATGCCGAAGATGCATGTAACATGAGTTTAATGCGACACATGGCCCTAGGCTAGCTAAACACCCAAAACTACAACGATGCCATGACTTGCAATTCGGGCAACCAAATAATACTTAATGGCGGACACGCCCAATGCCCAAGTCCACAACAACACACAAGGACCCCCTTAGTGTCAACTCGAATGAATCGGATTGGTTACAAGTTAGCCGAGTCAAACCAAAAGCCAAACCGGTCCTAAAAACACAAGGTCGGCTAACTGGATTTTATAAAAGTTGCTTGAGTGTGTGACAATCTCTCCCATTCAATTGAGACAATGTCCACAACAATGCTTGATCTCTAGATATGATTTCACTTTGTCTACATAAGGTTGCAGTAGCTCCTCTGCTTCCCAAGAATGTGGTTGTCCCACACACTTCACTAAGAACACCTGAAGTGAGATCTTAAGTAGAGTCAAATTTTTATATGATTATTTATAAAATTAAATAAATTAACCAAGAGAGTTAGACCAAATACATAATTAAATGAGAATGTTATTAGAGTTAATATTGCATATTAATTAGAGAATAAAATCTTTAATTATGAAAGAAAACAAATATAATTTTGGAAAATTTTATAAGTTGGAGATTTGGATAGATCTCATATGTCATCTTTAAAAATTAATATATCTTGGAATACAAGTAAAACAATTGTCAAATTTTAGGATAATATACTAGACATCATAAGGAATCTAAAAAAATAATAAGGTAAAAATTTCTAAAGAGTGAAATATGACCATTTTAACTTGATCATATGATTGAGTTATGAGATAATGACATGGAGGGGTAGAATTGACTTTTTATAAGTCAATAAAATGGAGGAATTTAATATGACATAATTATGGTGAATAATAGAATTTGAAATGGTGTTTTAAAGCTTTAGAACTCTTATTTAAGGTTGTATTAAGAAGTAGACTTCCCTTTTAGATAAATACAAGTTAAATCGGTAATTAATTGATTAATTGGAGTAGAATCCCCCAAATACGTCTATTTAATTGTGATAATTAGTATATAAGTGTAGAGTGAAGCCGATCCCTCTCTCTCTAAATAATTTTTGACGTCAAGAAGGGGGAGGAGAGGAGGAGGCTAGGGCTTGCTTGGTTTGTCTTCTATTCTCTATTTTTGCCATCAAATCATCATAGTTTTATAGAATTCATGTTTAGGAATGCATGTATCATAATTATATGGGTTTTCTATTGAATTTGGATGGTTTCTTGGGAAGAGAACTCGTTGATTTTGCTTTATTGTATTTTGTGGAGGGTTGTGTTGTTCAATGAATTCATATGGTTTGGATTTATTGTATGTGTGATTGTTTATGAGAAGTTGTTATATAATGTAATTAATTCATTAGAATATTCAGAAATTGATTGTATGTTAATTAAATATGAATTAAATAAAATTTGGTTTGAATTTTATTGTGGCAATGCCACAGTATTGTGAATTAGTGCCTCAATGCTGCATATTTTGTATTGTGCATGGATGAAGCCAGCGCGACAGTGTTGAAGGCTAGAAGGCTCAGCACTGCAGCATTGGTAATTTGTGTCTGTTTTGGCTAGGCCAGTGCCTTGGCACCGAAAGTTGGGAGTTTTAGTGGTGTAACACTCATTTTGATGATGCTATATATTTGGTAGCAGCATTGTGTCACTCTACTACTTGTTTAATTGTTTTACTTAATATTTGATATATAAATAAATATATATATATATAAAATATTATACTACTTGTTTTATGATATATGACATGTAAAACATGTTTGGTTGATGTTATCGTGTGTGTATGTATATCATGCCTTGGCATTACTTGTAATTAACTGAATATGCTTATTAATATATAATTTGAGGTTCTAGGAGATTGCTTGCAAACTAGTTCAAGAGAATAGCTGAAGCATTCAAGGTATGCATAGCTTGTATGAGATTTAATTAGCATAGGTAGCCCTTGATTAGTTGGGTGAGAGGTAGAGTTTCTAGCATTGCTGTAAGTGCACACATGAGGGGCATTACTTAGCTCATTAAGATATGACTAGGGGTGTAAGGATCATCCCAAAACAAAAATAGGCTCAAAGAATTGTGGACCAACTTAGCCCAGCATGCACTTGGACACCAAATTCTAGGTGGGGAGTAGGTTTAATGTCTCCCAGCGAGGGACAGAGCAGCGCTTATGATCATAAGCTTATGATCATAAATGATAATTCTTTCTGGCAGATTGACCAGTTTATTGGAATTGGAGTTAGGCATGAACTCATACTTGTGACACTTATTATTTATTCATTGTTGTTATATGTACATTGAGGTTCATCACTAACGTGGAATTGCCTTCACAGGAATTAACTAGTTCGGAGTGAGCATTGGGAGGTAACAACAGTGCAAACTTTGCAATTAGACTACTAGTTATAATATATTAGTTATTTATTTTGAACTTTAATATTTTATAATTTGGTTATATATTATTTGTAGTGAAACATGGTTTGATTCATGGGGGATTGTTATGCTTCTTGTTCCTTAACTTATTTATAAATTGTTGTGACTTTGATACATTATTAGTCATATTATATTAGTTGGAATAATTATTATTTGGTTTCAATTAAATGACATATAAATTTATTTGTTTAATTTTTGTTGTAAATTATTAAATTTGATAAATTTAATGGTTATTTGTTGCATGTTTCCTCCTATTTAATTATTGCACCATTATTTTATACATGGGTTTGGGATTCGGACCAAAGTGGGCCCTTGTTTGGTTGTAAAATTGGCGGGCCATCACATGAACTTTCCCTTGTTCCACCATGCAGTTGGCGAGTATATGCTCAGGAACCTGAATCTCCTTTGTGACTTTTGGATGGCTATAGGTTGGAATTTTCTGAGAGTCATCAGCCAAATCATCGTGATCGGGCTTTTAGTAGCTGAAATGGAAAACTAGGTGTGCATTTAGCCATCCTAACGACTGAACTTCATATGACACATTTCCAACTTTCACAAAAATAGGCATAGGACCCTTGTACTTCCAGAGAAGGCCTTTGTGTTAAACCCCCCAGAGTCAGAGTTTTACATTAGCAAACCAATCGGTTCAACCATTAGTTTGAGTCGAGTCAGGTTCATGAACAACATATTGAGTCAAGGCTAGTTGTGAGTTATGAGTGATGAGGGTTAGACGTACCTGAGTATATAATGATGACGTCAGAAAGATGATGAGAAATGAGTTATGAGAGTATATAACAGCACACAATTATTTTTTTATGTATTTGATCGTAGAATTATTTCTAGGTGAACAACACATTAGGACGCGTTATAGAGAAGTTTGGGTGGGTTACTAGTTATAGAACACATCATTGTGATGTTATGGAGTGTAATATATTTTATGGGAATTTTCCTATTTTTTGGATTTTTTAAGGATTTATTATGAATTAGTTATTATTTTTAACTCGAGTCGGATTTGAGTCAAGTTTTATTTATGAGACTACCCCCGAGATTTTACCCCAACCATTTTCTCCCCTAAACCCTAATCGCCGCCCCTTCACCACCCCGACGTCATCGTTCATGCCATCTCCAGCCTCTGCACCGCTGCCGTGTCGTGGTCGTGCTGCCCCGAGCATCCAGGTCACTGCCCGACCTCCACGACTCCCCGACGCTGTGGGCTCCAATCCTAGGATTGATGATTAATGTGTTAACTATTTTATTGTAATACAAATATGAATTGCCTGATTGAATTGTATTAAAATGAATGCTAAGGAACCAATTAAGTAAATTAAACAAGTATCGTAATCTAATGCAACGTAGTGTATGAAATCTTATATGGATTGATGTATGATTGATGCAAGTGTGTCTTGATATGTGTGTGCTATAAGATGTGCGAATGCATCATAAGCGGCATTAGCTTTTAGTTTGATGTGTAAGTACGGAGTAGGAACTGCTCGCCTAAGCGCTGGTCACAATTGGAGCTTCTACTAGGTTCGTTTAGGACTTGCTTCTGGCCTCTGTCGTGTTTTGTTTTAACAAGTAAGCGAACATGTCGAGTGGTAGATTTATCGTATCCCACTCCACATGGGCCATCTAGTCGTATGAGATTTTCGGATTAGTAACCCTCGAGGATGAGATCCTTCAAGTTTGTTTTCGAAAACTTAGATCCAGATCACGATGCCTTCGAGCCTATTATGTTGAAATCCCTATCTAGGCCCATGTACATGTAGTTTTTCACATTTTTCAGTGAGATGTGAGATGAGGGAAAATCGAGGACCTTGTCTTGAGATAGGGCGCATGTTCGTCAAATTGGTCTCTGGAATCGGTGAGCATCTGATCCATTCCTGAGGGATCATGATAACTCCACCTTTGAGTTCATCAAACCCGTAGAAGTGTGGAGGTTTATGGGTACTACTATACAACACAGTCTAGACTTATGGTTTCAAAAGGTACTGAAGGCGCATGCCAGAGTACTCGACCTCTATACTTAGGGCTAAGAGTGATACAGAGGATATAGATGGTTGAAAGGACAAAGATTGATTTTCCCAAGCAAGGGATAGTTTAAAGTGGTAAATGAATGAGATGAGATAGAAAAGGGATGTTGTCGCGTGAGATCGACAACTCCTAGTTATTGTCCCTATGGGAGATTCTATGAGGAAGAATAATGAGGTTTTCATTCAACAGAAGGGTTAGCTCTCCTGTGTCAGTTTATTATTAGTTATTTCTGGACCGGTAACACTCATTACTAATGACTTTTTATTATTTATATAGGTGAGAATTGTGAGAAATGAGCCCTTTTGGGACTGCAGAGTAGCAGCTCTAAAATTGCACACATGTGTACCTATTGAATGTAACTGATGATGATGAATGTGGATTGTTTTGAATGATGCAAACCTGAATGTGATTTCTGTGAATGAATACAATGTTTTTCTTGTAAATGAAACCACGAATAGGAATGATTAGGTTGAACAATGGAGTATAGACTTGGCTAAGAGAATTGTCATGTTTTTACTGTGTTTCTATTTTTTATTGATATAAATATATACTGCTTGCCGTTGATAGGGTGATCCCTATTGCACTTTTAAGGGAAACTCTGTTTATTTTGTTTTAAAAATAACTATTTTCTTTAAACTTTTCGTTTGTTTAGTTTGTTTTGTATTTGATTGCATATCACTACATGCATCTAGTACAACGTTAGAACCTAAGCATCCCATCCATGTATTGTATGCTTACACCACTATCTTAAGATGCTGAGGGTAGATCTTGGTTAGTTTAACCGAATCAAGTAGATTAGCGAATAGTTCGGTCACCGGTAACATTTCTGGGTTGGTTCACGGGTGATCCAAAAACTGGGTGTTACACTTTGTATAACTTGTGAAAGAATATATGTTAGCGAGAATTCAGCTTCACCAACACTAAGTCTTTGACTTGAAAATTGCTCAACCTTCTGCCCTGGTCTACCCAATTCTTTTGTCGGTTGGTGATCTTCCCTAAGTATACCCTTGCAGTGTAAATATTCAAGTGCACTCTTCGGTAAAGTGATATGCAGGTGAGATATTTCCCGCATAACCAACCGCAAGTGTATGTGGTGTTGTGGGTTTTCGACTCGTGACAAGCTCAAAAGGACTCCTCTGGGTAGAATAGCTCCTTTGTAGGTTGTATGAGAATTGGACAGCATCCAACATATTTATCCATTTCTTTTGGTTGGCACTTACAAAGTGCCAAAGTTACTCTTCAAGAAGAGAATTTACAAGTTAGGTCTGGCCATTTGTCTGTAGTTGCATGCTTGATGAAGAGTTCAACTTTGTTCTCAACAATTTAAAGAGTTTTTTCCAAAAGCACCCAGTGAACCAACCATCCCTAGCACTCATAATATTCCCTGGGATGCCCCATAGCTTGACAATTTTTTTGAAGAACAAGTGGGTTGTTTCTTCTACAGTGCAATGTCTCAGTGCAGGAAAGAATGTACCATAATTAAAATTTTTTTCTAAAATAACCAAGATAGATCCATAGTTCCCCACTATTGGCAATGCAGAGATGAAATCCAAGGACTCCCACTATCTTGATGGTATGGGCAATGGTTTGAGCAGACCCAATGGCTTAACCCTCTCAAGTTTATCTTGCTGGCAGATGTGACAAGTCTTCACATACTCTTGTACTTCATCAACCATGTATAGCCAGTAAAATACCCTTTCCAGTAGAGTAAATGAGCGCACCACCGTCAAGATTCCCAATCCAAGGTGAATCGTGATACTCCTTCAAAAGTTTCCTTAGTTGGTTGGCCTTTAGCACATATATTCGGTAACCTTTCATGCAAAGAAGTCCTTCCTGCTCGCGAACCATCAAGTTTTACTTTCCTTGACATGAGAAAACAAGGTTTGAGCAAATGAATCCCCTTTCAATGCTTCTTAAATGTGGTCTAACAAGTTTGCGTTGCAGCAGCTAATATGCTCAACTTCTTGAACTTTCAAGGCAACGAGCTCAGCTCTCCGACTTAAGGCATCTGCTATAACACTAGCATGCTAGGGCATGTGCTCAAAATCAAAGTCAATTCAGCTAAGAAATCTTAGCAATAGGCTTGCTTTGTAGAGATCTTCTTTTGAGACTGAAAATAAATATTCACAATGTTATCTGTCTTGACTACGAACTGGGAACCAAGGAGATAATGTCTCCATGTCCTCAGTCAGTGAGTAACTATGGTAACCTCCTTCTCTTGAATAGCATAGCACCGCTCAGTCTCATTGAGTTTTCAACTCTCATGGGATGTCAGGTGTCCTCTTGGCTCAATACTTAGCCGATAGCAAGATCTGACTCATTCGTCTAAACTTCAAATGGTTTGGTGTGGTCTGGGAGGCACACCACTGGCTCCTCCATCATAGCTCTCTTTAACTCATCAAAAGTTGCTTGTGCCTTCTCTCAGACCAACAACATTTAGGCTCCTTCTTGGTCAAATTAGTGAGAGGTGCTACCTTCTTTGAGTAGCCCTCAATGAACTTTCAATAGTAGCTGGCCAGCTCAAGGAAGGATCACAGTTCTCAGACTGACTTAGGCATGGGCCATTCTTGAATAGCCCAAACCTTTTCTTGATCCATGCATATATTCCAACCACCAATCCAATGCCCTAAAAGTATATATCTTCTTTTACAAAAGCATATTTCTCCAACTTAATATACAAATAGTTTTTGCGGAGCACGCTGAATATAGTTCTCAAATGCTCAACATGTTCTTCCAAGGTCTGATTGTAGACAACAATATCATCGAGATACACCACCATGAACTTATCCAAGTAATTGTAAAAGATGTTATTCATCATGGTATTAAATGTGGCTAGGGCATTGGTTAAGCCGAATGACATGATCAAGAACTCGAATGTACCGTATCTACTTACATAAGTTGTCTTGACTTCATCTCCCACAGCAATGCAAACTTGATAGTAACCCTACTTTAAGTCCACCATTGAAAAGCAGCAAGCACCAGAAAGCTGATCAAACAAGTTAGCAATCAGTGAGAATGGTAATTATTTTGCACCTTCAGCTTGTTGAGTGCCCGGTAGTCAATGCATAGGCTTAAGCTCCCATCCTATTCTTCTGGAAGAGCACCAATGAACCAAACGAGGCCTTAGATGGACGAATGAACCTGACATCCAACAGCTCATCTAACTATCTATGTAACTTGACAAGCTTTGGAGGGCCCATCTGATAAGGCACTCTCGCAGGTGGTTTGACACCCGGTAGCAACTCGATATTGTTGTCAACTGTCATTTGTGGTGGCAGCCCCTTGGGTAAGGCTGTTGGCATGACATTGCCAAATTCCTTTAGTACTGCATCTATGAGGGGTGGCATTGGGAAAACAATTACTACCTAATCTACCATACAAAGGGCAAGAAGGAATGTGATCTCACCATATTTCACCCTTCTTCACTTGTAGAGTCGAGAGAAGCCCTACAAGTTCCTTGCCTTTTTGGATGGCCGGTACCATGCAGGGTCTCTCCCCAAACAAGTAGACTGATCTAAGATGAGGCATTGACATGACTTTTGCCCCTTGCAAGAAGTCCATGCCTAGGATAATCTGAAAATCATCAAAGGGAATGACCATGAAGTTGGTCCTCCCCTTCTACGATCTGAAGTGATGCTCATATCCTTTGCCGCTCTAGCAACTTATCAAGCTTCAGAGTTAACTACCTTTATGCGGCTCTTTCTCTATCTTTAGACTCAATTTCTTTGCTTCGTACTTGAACATGAAATTGTGTGCCACACTCGTGTCTACCATAGCACGAGTTTGAACACCAATAATCTTTATCTCGATGTACATGAAGCCCTTTGATTGAGGAGGGTTCCTATTTGTTTGCTTGCATACTACATTCAATAGCATCAAGGCTCTGATCGTTGGTTTGTCCTTCGCTTCAATGACCTCCTTGACTTTTGCCCTTTGTTATGCACTCTTGGCAAACATGGCATTTATCGATCCTTTAATTGGGCATTCGACAGCTTTGTGTGGGCCTGTGGCACAAAAACATCCATGCTTGGGTTTTTAAGTTGAGGTGCTTGATCCCTTGGAACTTGATCCCTTAGGAGTTTACTTTTTCTCGGTGTAGTGGCCCTTTGTAAAATCCTTGCTTCAGGTTAGGGTTTTACCCATTTGTTACCTTGCCCGGTTCAGGTCAGTCTTAAATCAGTTCTGAGCTAGTTCACCTTTTAGGTCATGAGTATGCGGCCCAGATGGTAGTATGAGCATGTTATGGAGGCTAGACATGCCCGATATATAGATGATAGTTTTAGCTATAGTATAGCATAGTATGAGTTATCAGTGTATATTCAAGGTATACTGGTTCTTGCATGTATTAGCTCATGGTTTTAGGGTTAGATCTAGGTCATTGCAATATTTAGTATCTCTTTTGCATGCATCTTAGGGATTTTGGACTATCGGATAGCCCTTGTGGGTCCAGTTTGATTTGAGTCTTAGATCTTCACCCAGTTGAGATAGGGTTTTGAGGCCCATTTAACTTTCTTTTCTTGATTTTTGCCCATAGAGTCATCATTAAGCTTCAAGTTAGTTTTGACTTTTGATGGCATCGATCTGAACTTTCCGACCATATATGTGTTGTATATACCCTCGGTGAACCCCACTAGATCCACGAGTTTTTGGATGACCAGATCGTGCCACTTGGAAATATTTAGTTCGACACGTCAACCCTAGCATTGCCCTCCCATTTTCTGGGATTTTCTCCCACATTTTCAGAGTTTTTCTAACCCTAGCATCACTGCCACTTTGGGCCGCCACCGGCAAGACTCTATCTACTCTCTGCCCACCTCGCAGCCAGCTATTGACCTAGGCCCACCTTCGGCACAAGTGATGCCGCTTTGGCAATTGGAGATGACATTTTGTTCACCGTTTTTCACTTCTGCCACTGTTCAAGACATTTTTTATGCTGAGGAGGCCGATAACACATATTGACTCCCCATCCCACAACATACATTTTCAGACCAACATAGACCCTCACCGTTGCCGTGTTTGCTGCCGGCGACTCCACCATTCTTGGCAGCAATACCCCTACTTTGCAGCCGTCATTCTGCTAGCAGGCAGCTACACATAGTTGAAAATGGCCTCCATTAGACTCCCTGTCCCCCCTATGTCAAACTCGTTTGGTGACATCCTCTGTCTTACTGTCGGTATTTTCTGGTGATGGGCACCATGACCTCGTCGGGCTCATTTACCCGCTCCAGCCTGTTCGTATCCACCGTGTCCATGGTTGAGCCTAGACTCATCTAGTGCACCTGTCCAACCTGCAAACCTAACCCATACCACTATTTTAGCAGACCCAGACTGAGCTAACTCGGTGCAACTCGGCCCAGTTGACCCAGCTACCTTTTTGAGCAATTCTTTGCAATTTTTGTCCTTTTTTCTACCGTTTTTGATAATTCAAAATTTCCTATATTAGTTTACATACATATTCATATTATTTGGCACAATTTGACATTACGAGTGTTTTTATTTATTTATTTATTATTTTTTACTTATTTATTTATTTGTTTGTTATTGATTTCTTTCGTGTTGTTTATGTATTTGTTGTGTATGATGCATAATTATATGATCATTCATTATTGTTGATGATGCATTTACTTATTTATATAATTTGTATTCAGGTTTATATTATTTAATTTAATAAATAAATAAATTATTATTAATTTTTGTGCACTCATGTTATTATTTATTTGTGTTTGGTTGCATATTCATATGTTTGATATTTTTATTGTTATTATTTATGATTAATTGCTATTAAATATTTATTTATTTGTTGATTGATTGATTGATTTATTTATTTATTTATTTACATAGTCGTATATGTGTTAATATTTACTCGTGGGTTGTTGGATATTTATTTAGTGTTATTTATATTATTATTGTTATTCATGAATAGTATTTTATTTATTTTTACATATTTATTATTTATCTATTTATTCATGAGTTTATTTATTTATTTTTTAAAATATCTATTTATTTATTAGTCTTTATTTATTTTTTTATTTTTTTATTTTCATGAGTGTTTTATTTGTTATTTACTAGTTTTTTTTAGATATTTATTCAAGTACCTATTATTTTATTTATTGTTCTTTTATTTATTTTGCTAGCTTTATCTATTTATTTATTTACTACATGTGTGTGCGTGTTTTGGGTGTCAGACATTTTTTATTTATTTCCTTTGCATTGCCCTTTGTTTGAGTTGATGTTATTGTTGATGTGAGCACTTACCATGACAATGTATCATATAAAGTTGTAAGTTTTTTACTTAGCAATGGGTTTTGATGTAGGTTTCAGAGTTCGAGCTTGCCGTTGATGTGCCGATATGCTTGGAGCTTGAACCTTAGGTCCATTAGGATTCTTCTCAGGTTTATCACTCTACTCTATGGATTTGAATTCCAAATCATATGATGTGTTAAGCAGTTATTTTATCAAACACCCATTAACATAGGCTATCTAGACATATTTTACTTCTGTATTAATAACTCTCGATCCCTTGTGTTGTTTTTGAACTTAGCTCTACTTCACGTTGCCTTTGAGCCTACTTAAATGATCCTCTTCTTACCTCTATATATACTTTTTATCAAGTTTTCAGTGAGTTGAGAGTTGGTAAACTTGACCTTGCATATACCATGAGCAGGCTCATATGCAAGTCGTTGTAGGCTCTAAATTAGTGAGATGATTATTTCACTCATGAGGGATCCTGACATCTCTACGTCTTGAGCTTCCTCACACCTAAAAAGGCGTGAAGTAGATGGGTAAAGTTGTGTACAACGCATGTCTATACTTGTGGTATCAGAGGGTATTGAAGAAAATTGCTTGAGAGTATTCAACCTTTCTTCTCTTGGTCAAGTGTTATATGGAGGTTTGGAGAGGGCTTAAGATATGTGCTTTTTCTCGAGAGGGGGGCCAATTATTACTGAGAGAGGCACTTGACGAGAGTGGCATAACACCAATTTATTTCAGGATGTTATCTATTTTGCAGATTGATGACCCTCAATAGATGCCCTTTGAGCGTTCCCATAGAGTTATATAATAGTTTTCCTTCCTCATGGAAGTCAGATTTTACTTGTCAATTTGTATTAGTTATTTTTAAGGCCAGTGATACTCGTTGTTGGCAATTTTCTTATTATATATAGGTCTTGTGCTCCTTTGTGTTGGGCCAGCCTTGGTGGAAGGACAAATAGTTGCTACACACACTTATGCTCAGCGCGTCGTCGTTTCTTTTGTTCTTTTGTATGCATTTGATGCATGTTCATATATTTACCTAATGTATCTTGATATATGCTCTAACTGGCTTTTGTAGTAGCAGATCACACATGATATCAGGCCTCTTGAGGAGACACTCAGATTTAAGCTTCAATAGTTGTTTTGATATACAAACTCCCTTATTTTTATATTTTTGTCCTTACTACGTGTTGAGTGATATCATGTCATGCCATTACACATAGCTCCTTATTAGATTGTTGCACACATCCATTCATTTTTCATGTTGTGTGTTGATTGTGTATTTAGTGGTGTCTTCCTTTCTCGAGATACCAAGAGGGATGCTTCGGTTCGTTTCTTGTTCGAGTCTTCGAGATTAAGCGATTTAAATGTGACTTGACTCAATCGTAATAGTTATGATCCTGTTCTTATGTGAACCAGATTCGTGGTGTTACACCTTTACCCTTGAAGGACTTGTTATTGCTTGCATGGGAAACATTGGAGTTGGCCGGTTGACTGCTCTTTTTACTTTGATCCTTTTTTTCCTTTGTGCGTGTTAAAATTTGTCAATCGTTTTGCTTCAATGATAGCTGCTACAAGGTCATATATACCTTGATAGTTAAGCTCTGTTTGGACCCAAGGCTTAAGCCGTTCAATGAACGAAAAGAGCTTGTCTTTATTCGACATATTTTGAATGTCCAACATGAGTCAGGAGAATTTCTTGATCTACTCACTGATCGCCCCCAAGAGATGGAGGTCTTGATCTACTCATTGATCGCCCCCAAGAGATGGAGGTGTCACAGGTTTCATCACGCATTGTACTCAACATGCTTTGGGTAGAATTGAGATTTCATTCCCCTCTTGAGGTCATCCCACATATTAATCTAGATTCGGCCTTGTTTGATATCAGCATATTTCAGTCGGCCACCAAAGCTTAGCATCCCTTGAAAGATACATCGTGGCCGTGGGCACTTTTTCTTCCTTTGTTTTCTGGTTTTTCATCCGAAAATATTTATTCATTTCGAAGTGAAAGTTTTCCAACTCTTTAGCATATCTAGCCCCACCATAGGTAGGGTCGGGTATCTCAAAAACCCAACTTCGCCAAATGCTAATGGTAAGGTTTTGAATAATTAATAATAAGGTTTGGTTTGAGAGAAATAGATATTTGGTTATAAATGGTCAGGTTTGGTAATAAAGTGCCCCAATTCTTATATTACAATTTTTACTATGAAGATTGATACCTCGTTAACTTTTAAAACTACTATTTGTTAATAAAAATATCAAATATTCAATTTGTCTTTCTAAAATATATTTGCACTTAGCTTCATCTTTTAGGACATGTATAATTATCATATGGTTTGAATTTTTTTTCTAAGCATGAAATTTGAATAGTTAAATGGGTATCCATTTAATAAATGGTCGGGTTTGGTTTTGCCGTAAGGGTAAATGATTGAGTTTAGTATTGAAAGTAGAGAATTAAATAGTAAATGGTCAGATTTAGTTTATAAATGTAGCTTAAATAGTGGGTTGGCATTTGCAATACCCGCTCAATAGACACCCGTAGCGATGGGCTTGGAACTCTGAGTATCTTTCGTTTTGTGATAGTTTGACCATGATTGAGATCGAAGCCTTTGTTGTCGTTACCAACATTTTGAACCAACACATGTAACAGAGCAGATAATTCATGAAGCTGGTTCCAGAACGTGCCTAATGTTGCATGAAAATGAGACATTTTCAATGATCTATTTTACTATCCTGCTTTATTTAGTTTTTATAAATTTGATCTCATAAATCTTATTATTATTTTTTACTCAAGAATCCAATTGAAGAATACACCTTCAAGTCTCCACTTCAAGGTCTTCTTTCATAATAATTAAGCCAAAATACACTGCACATGTGTCATCACCGGAGAAGATGACATTCGGACCAGATTTTCTCGGAGGAAGTTTGCATGGAGCATGCGAAACAAAAAAACTTTTAATGAAAATTCAAAAAGAGTGGTTTAACGTTCAACATTAAGAAATAATGATGAAGAAGTCGACTTTGGCAACTAATAAAATTAAATTTAACTAGGCTACTATTAACCATCTTCGTAACTTCCTTATTTAAAAAACACTTTTTATGAGCCCCTTTTAGTCCGCATCGGAGAGCTCACAAGCTAAAATTTTTCTCTGTGTATTTCATTTCTATTATAGGGTGGCTTGTAATATATATATATATATATATATATATATATATATATATATATATATATATATATATATATATATATGATGAAAAGTGATGACTAAGAAACTTGGAAAATTAAAGAAAGTGAAAGGGAGGGACCATGACCTCCGAGCTTGGGCTTCCAAGCAATGTTTTTAACATTTAGTGGGTCGAAATTTTGACTATTTTCTTTCATTACTTGCATCGTATTTTACCCGCCAGCTTATCCCGTGACTCCATCAACCTTGTATTTTTGACAAATAATCATCATATTAATAAATTATAATATAAAATAACAAGGCTAATTCATCCCCTTTATATATATATATATATATATAACACATAACTAAAGTCTACATCGACAGTAAATATTAAATTTTAACTGCTTAAAATTGTTTTTGTTAGGCGTAATTTCTAGCTTGTTCAACAAGTAGCTTCCGTGTTTGAATTGAAGAAAGTGAGTTGGTCAATTGGTAAATTCAATTAGCTAACACCCAAGCTCCCAATTTATTTGACTCTCTTTTTGTAATTATTAATCTCCAAATGCAAATATGCAAAAACGAGAATGTAAAAACACTAAAAATTATTAAAAGTCATAAATCATAAGAATAACCTTAGTTTACCTAATATGATAGATGTTGAGTCTAGAAAAAAATGATATGTGTGAGAAAAAATTGAAATTCATAATTAAAAGTAAAGAAAAAGTAATAAAATTTGGAATAAATATTAAAAATTACCAAACGTAACGACCATTTGAAATAAATGAAAATTTAATAAGAAAAATGAATAATAGAATAATTTGGGTTGACAGAATACGAATACATACTTACGTTAACAAAATCGAAAATGTGGATGATAGCACACAAAACTACGGTTGACTCATCTTATAAACCCGAGTGGCGAAACATGAAAATACAATTGCAATTGTGTATTTTGTTAACATAATTACTCAGTTGACTCATATTATGAACCCGGTTGGTGGGACATGAAAAACACGCATTTATTAACCCAAGTTCTCGTCAATTCATATTATAAATCTAGTTGGAAGAATATGAAAATACACTTATAATTGTGCATTTTATTAACTCAAATACCCGGTTAACTCATATTATAAAGCCGGGTGTGGAACATAAAAAACACACTTAAAGTACTATGTTAACCCACCTACTCGGTTGACTTGTATTATAAACCCATTTGATGAGACACCAAAATACACTTAGAGTTGTGTACTTTGTTAACTCGGGTAGCCGGTTGACTTATATTATAAACTTGGTTCGTGGGACATGAAAAATACACTTACAATATTTTGTTAACCTAAGTACTCAGTTGATGATCAAGAAGAAAGGAAATGGAGAACTTAGATGAATAAGTAGATTTTTTATATGATGAAAAATATAATTTTAATTAAGTACAAGGAAGAAAAAAAGAATATAATGAGTGGAGATGAAGAGGAAATAAGAGGTTGTGCTTTTAAAACCAAAGGAAGAAGACACATTGAAAAAGAAAGGAAATGGAAGATCTCGATGGAATATAAATATATTTTTTATATGATGGGTTTCACATGTACAGGTGGGTTTTTTAGGTTACGCCAATGGGGTTTCACTGCGGGCGCTTATTTAATTTTTTGTTTACTTATGTTTGTTATGTTCTGTCAACTAGATTTTATTGTGAGATGTTATTGTTACTGATGCATTAGATTTTATTGTTATGTTCTCTAGATGTTATTGTTACTGATGCATTAGATGTTATTGTTACTGATGCTTTGTTTTCTCGTGGTGTCCCCTCTTAGCAGTAGAAGATAAAGTGCCCTATCCTTTCTACCAAAAAAGAGGCTGCAGGCCAACTCGGAAAAGGAATTATTCTCGAATTCGAACTAGCTGTGGCACATTTTTAAAAGGAATGATTTGGCAAATAGACCACCTGGATTAGGGCCAGACGGATATTAAAAGAAAGAAGGAATATTATAATAAGACTATAAGATCCCGTAAAAATATGTAGCGAATACTTCCAATGACTAAATCTTTCAACTCCTTTGACTGCTGGAAGTCAGGGACTGTCCACCTCATCGCCCCCAAGACTTTCTTGCTGGCTATACTAACGAGCCAAATTGGGCATACAGAATGGATAGGATGTAACGAGCAAAGAGCCGATTATCTATTCAATAAAGTTATTATTTGTGGGGTCATTAAACAAGCGTTGGAAAAAAGCCGTAACTAGTATTACACTTTGAATTAAAACTAGGTGATGTCCACGTGACTTATATCGGATAAATTTTAATTTTATATATAAACTATCATAGAATAATAATATAGACTATAATAATTTAATATTTTAAATATAAACTGTAATTAACTTTAAAGATATATCTTATTTTGATTTATAATTATTTAATTTTTTATTATATTTATTCAAAATAATTAGACAAACTCTCATTAATAGGGAATTAGAAGTTGAGGTTAACCGGGTTTAAACCCATGACCTCCTACGTATTTTTATTATTTTTTTAAGAGAGTTAAAATTAGTGAGATTTAAACATGTTACCTTATGGAGGAGGGATTTTTATTATATTTTCAAAAAATTTCTTATATTTTGATTGATTGATTCTCTAACTTTGAATCTCAGGCGAGTATTAGGTTCCCTTTTTACTAATAAGAGTAGATATAAATTACCAAACTTAATAAAAATATAAAATAAATGAAAAATCATAAAAATCATGAGTAAAGGTGGATGCTGTTAAACTAAGGATGTATATATTGAACTAAGGATGAATGCAGTTGCGCACTCTTGATTTTATATAAATGATGATATACATATATTTGAGTCCGAGTCCCAAGTTTTAAAATTACGAGTATATATATATATATTGTTTTTTTAAATTTATCTTTTTAATTAAGTCTTTATTTATAAGGTCAAAATTAACTATATCCTGGAAAATGCTTTTACATGATAATAGGGGGAAAATGTCCTGTTGTATATAATATAGTACTTACAAGTATAAACATAGATACGTCACATTAATGAAAATATTATAATGATCAGGTCACTCGTCTTAAAATAAAAAGTTCAAAGTATGTGTTGAATAATAAAGTATTGATTAGCACCAATAATGTAGTAAATCAAGTTTATATGTACGTTATATATTTTTTGGAAAAAAATTCAAATACGTACATTTAGTGTTTTAATTGAACTTGGCTAAGTATCATACAATGAACTGCTGTCTGCAGATGTCTTCTAGAAGAATCATGTTGTTAAATAATAAATATAATAATATAGTGATAAGTAATTTTCAGAATGCATAATACAATTTTAAATGTATGAAACGAGATGCACGCCTCTATCTTTATATATATAAGCTAATGCAGTGAAGAATGGAGTGAAGAAGATGGGAATGGAGAGGAGCATTCCATGGCTTGTGATTTCATCTCTCCTACCTCTCCTCTTCTCCTTCCTCATCATACGTCGGAGGAAAAAGAGGACGGAATGGCCGCCCAGCCCGCCCACCCTCCCCTTCTTGGGCAACTTGCACCAGCTCGGCCATGCTAGCAGTTTGCACCACAACCTGGCCAAGCTGGCTGGCCTCCACGGCCGCCTCATGACCATATTCGCCGGCAGCTGGCAGCCGACCATCGTCGTCTCCGACGGCGAGCTTGCGCGGGAAGTGCTCGTCACCAGGTCGGCACTCTTCGCTGACCGATCGCTTCCTCCCGCCGGGATTCCGCTGAGCGCCAACTACCGGACGGTGGGGACGTCGGTTCCAGACACCCATTGGCATGCTCTACGGCGCGGCCTACAGGCCGGTCCGTTCGGCCCCGCAAACCTCGCGTCCCAGTTCAAATACCAGGAGGAGGATGTGGAGGGGATGATACGCAGCATGGAAGAAGAGGGCAAGAAGAACGGCGGGGTGGTGCAGCCTCTAGATCACATTCGTCGCGCTTCTCTCCGACTAATCTCTCGTCTGTGTTTTGGAGCTGATTTCGCCGAGGATGAGTTGATGGAGGCCATCGATAAGGTGGTGGAGCTCGTCGTCAAAGGCTCCAACTTCCTCAGCCCCACCGACGTCCTACCTTTTGCCGACTCCATTCCCTACCTCAACCGGTCGTTCAAGGCGGTCGATGCCATCAAGCGGTAGTGTTAGCTATTTCTGTCCCTTGCTTTTGTGCTTATTCACGGCTCATATTTCTCGTTTATAGGATTTTCAGAATTCCACGTGCTAAGCATAGTTTTAATTGAGTGGATCTAGGGGGGGGGACGCCGTCTAGATGCCCTTAAATAGCAAAAATTTTTGTTCTTCCCGGGAGTGTGGTAATGATCGACTATAGAGATGCTCGGCGTTGCTGCTCGGCGTTGCTGTCGGGAGAAGCCAAAACCGGTTCTTTTAAATTCTTTATCATACCACGAATTGATATATCATATATCACTTTTTAATTGGGTATTATTTAAATTTTTATATCATTTTAATCCCTATTTAATTTTTTAATATGAATTGTTTACAAAATTCGTTTTTTAAAGATCTTAATATTTTAACTGGTATTTAATAAATATTAATGACAAGATATATTTCTAATATTTAATAAAATATTTTATTTATGGTTTAAAAATCAGGTTAAACCCTGATGAGCCCGGTTGAAGTAAAATATATCTCATATCGATTAAAAATCTAGTATGATAATTAATACTATATTTAAAACTATGGATTTGGGTAGCCTACAATTTAAGAACCCTACACTGTAGGGTGGGTTTTGTGTGGGAAATATATTTATATTTAGAAAACCAAACTATTATCTTTTTTAATATTTTAAGGAAAAACGGCCAGGTTCAGCAAGGGCAGTGGTGATTTAGCTTTCGGGGCCAATCGGGGTTTAAGCTTTCGCACGTTTTAATTCATACCCAATTAAAAATAAAATATCGATCCTGTTTGAAGAGTATGGATTACAGGTAAGTGCCTACGTACCCGGGCTTGTACGGCTCCTGCTCGACAAGTGGCAAACTGTCAATCTTCCGGTAATAAATTATATCATTACGGTCAGTGAATCACAGGATTCGTTGACGAGGACGTATATTATATTGAGTGCGGTTGCCACTTGGTGACTAAAGGCGGTACAAATCTGACCACTTAGGTGCCCTTGATACGGACTGGTGTTTAAAATAAAAGTAAAAAACTACATCGAATCATAAAATTTCCATAAATCAAATTTGAAGCAGCAAGGGCTATCTGGTCAGTGGTGGATATTATGTATTAACTTTCTGCCCAGCGAGTGGTTACGTAAATGAAATATTCTTTTAAAATTTTTAATATGAAATGTATGTTTATTTTTTCATAAACATATTACATATATATAACCTTTTCTTGAAGTTTGCATACTTTGCTAGTTCAATACATTTTTTTCTAAAGCAATATTTAAAGTTCGATACTTCTTTTGTCCGAACCGAACAAATCATGCATTTGCATAACTCTATGAGACAAATTTTCTTTTTTAATAATTTAATTTTACAGGCAAGCGGAGGATATTCTTGGGCCGATGCTCTCACACCCGGCACCACCAAACAGTTTCCTTCATGTGCTACGAAGCCATAACCAGCCGGACGAGGTGATACTCATGGCGTTGTTCGAGATCTTCGTGGTGGGGTTGGACAGCACTTCCGTGACCACCGCCTGGGCAATGGCCTTCTTGGTTCACCACCAAGACGTTCAGGAAAGATTGTACGAGGAGCTGGTGACATTCTCCAACGAAACAAAGGGGGTGAAGGCGACGGAATTGAGCAAGCTGCCGTACTTGCAAGCCGTAGTGAAGGAGACGATGAGGATGAAGCCGGTAGCTCCTCTGGGAGTGGCCCACCGGGCTACTGCCGATGCCACAATTTGGGGGAGGAAGGTGCCCAAGGGGACGGATGTGGTGGTGAACATCTACGCCATCCACCACGACCAGAAAACGTGGTCGGAGCCCGGCCGGTTTAATCCGGATCGGTTTCTGGGTGTTCTTGATGCGGGGGTGCAATCATCGTTCATGCCGTTTGGGGGAGGGATGAGAATATGCGCGGGGATGGAGGTGGGGAAATTGCAGGTGGCGATGTTGGTGGGTAATTTGGTGAAGGCTTTCAAGTGGTTGCCCGAGGCGGAGGGTAAGCTCCCGGACTTGACGGAGGAGATGACCTTCGTCTTGTTGATGAAGAATTTATTATCTGCTAAGATTTTGCCCCGAGAAAAGTAAACTCATGACCATTTCCTTATTATATGTTTACTACTGCTTTAATTTTGTTGTGGAGTTGTAATCTGGGACTGTATCCTTGTCTTGTTTTGTTGTACTCGTTTCTGCACTTTTGAATAAATAAAAACTGGTTGGCTTGCGTTGAAAAACAGAGTAATGTTGTGTACATCTCAAATAATTTTCTTTTGGTTGTGCAATAATAGCGTTTGTAAAAAATAAGTTGAAAATTTTTTACAAACGACGCGATGCCGCTGGAAACGTTACCAACCTGCACGGTTTTAAGTTAACAAAATTTTAGTCAACTTTTTTAGTCAATTTGAAGCATCTAATTACTAAATTAGAACTAATTACTCGGGTGTGAATATGCAAAAGCAGCTTGCGATTATTTTACGATCCCCTCAGCTTGACTTGAACTTGTGCTCAGGTTGGTAACTATAGTCACTAGTTACTTTAGTTAATAACTAGTTATTTCCTAACAATTGATATACGTAATAGTTACAAATTATTTATTAATGGATATTTACTACCGCTTACAATTAGGTGCCAAGGACTTACTATTTATAGGGTTATAATCAATCTAACTATTTTTTTCGAGCAAAATCAGCTCTTATTTCTGCTTGAAAAAAACATATATGATTTGCAAATTTATTTATTTAAAAATTTTATAACTTCTGGAATTGAAGGATTGTAATATAGAAAATAACTTTGAACCCAATGGAACTATAAAATTACTCATCTTAATTGATTCTTTATAAATGGAGTTAAATTTTCTCCTTGTTGAGATGGTCAATAGAAATCTATGTGCTCTGAGTGACTCAATCAAAATATGGCGCAAATAAGGCAAAATAAAAAATTGGGCGCAACTAAAAAATTTCCATGAGAGCTGTTGTATAAGGTTAGTGTTGCAAGTAGTGAGTACGGGACTTAGGTGTCTGGTGGTTTAGGAGATTGACTTTAAAAAAAAAGGAAAAAAAGAAGAAGAAAAAGAAGAAGAGAGAAGGTTGAACAGCGTTGTGGGCAATTCATCTCATATAAGATGAGATGCACCTTATTTTGTGTTGCATCCAAGGTGGCTTACCTTGACCAATCAGTGTTGGACATCTTTTTGGCTGAGCGTTAAGCTGGACTTATCAACTTTCGGCCTCTTGGTTTTCTACAAATAATATACATACATACTTTTGAGTATAATAATGTGAGCACATATATAATAATTTTTACAAAATTTATTTTCAATTAAGTTATTATTAATTTGTTTTCTTATGTTTTACTTTAAGAAAAACATGACAATAGCAGCAACAAATTTGTCACAAAGACTCCAGATTTGTCCCCAAAAAACCGTATAAGAACCACAAAATAACAACAACAACAACAACAACAACAACAACAATAATAATAATAATAATAATAATAATAATAATAATAATAATTTTCTCTCGGGAAGGAGAGGTTGTAATTACTAGAATTAATTTTTAGAATTTAGTGGATATTTCGGTTATGATGGAAGAGACATAGTAGATGTTTCAAGGAGATCTTTTAGGGATCAAATTATGTAGATTGTGGGACATTGTATAAGAGATTTTTATGATTGTGATAGTTATCCAAGGTCACCCTCAATCGCTAAATAGAAAGGATCATGAGAAGGGTTTGGACACTAGGTAGGCCATTGTCGACGTTATTCCTCTCCCTATCTACTTATTTTCCTTTTCATCCGTACTCTTTTCATTTCCTTCTTCTTATTTATGTGATCTCATGCATGACATGTAGTTTTTTACTTGCACATTATTAGGCAATTACAAGGTTCCTAAGGGGGTTGTTATGTACCTTAAGTAGAGTGGGTGTTGTGTTATGAACGTGTTATTTCATCTCTAGTGGTTGTGCAAGGGTTAGAACATGATTTCTTAGATGTGGTTTGTTTATTTGTTATGTTTGGGTAAAGAGGGGCAGTATATTGTGATTTGTGATTGAGGATTTCAGTGATCTAGTTAATATATATTTAGATGTATATGTGTATATTGGCCTAAATAAGATAACTATTGAAGTGGTTGGTAGGTAATGTGCTTGGAAGGATGCTTTAGGGTTTGATCTAGTTGTTAAGATTTTAAATCTATGTAGTCCTGTTCATCTTTATTGGACGGTGGTTATATATACTGTTAAACAAGTTCATAAATTACTATCAAGTGACTCTTGGTTCTAAATATTTTATATGATTCATGATGCATAAACTAAATTATTAAATTATGAGTTGTGATATTAGTAATATAATTTAATTATTGAATGAATTATCATTAGTTAATGACATATTATCTAATTGATTGTTAAGTATAAAATTAAGTATTTATTAATAGATTAATAATTTAAATGAGTTATTAAAATATAATAGTGAGATTATTGCAATCGTTGGACCCTAATAACACACTTAAAATAAATAAAGTTTGAACATTTAACGAGTTAACTAATTTAAATAATCTTATGAGTGATTTCCTTTAAATTTAAATATAAGATATATTAAATAATTAGATATGACGATCTAACTGATCTTAAAATGATTAATTAGAGTTAGTGAAAAGTTAATAAATTGTTGTTAATATATAATCAAGCTATTATTTACCATTTTTTAATTGAAATTAAAGTGTGATATTAATTAATAATGTAAATGGTAACCTATATTTCTAGGACTAATAAGATTTCCTTAGTTAAATAATTAATGTGCCAAAGAAAATACACTAATATTAGTAATTAAATATATTCTAGTAAGTTAATAATTATTTTATTGTAGACTAAGGGTGAATCTTGATTTGAATAATTAATTAATTTTAAAAAGGGTAAGGCATTAATGCGTTATCATGCTAATAAAATATTTATGTTATGGATAAAATTTTAGTTAAGTGGATGGAAATAAATTATTATGTTTTATGAAAAGATTAGTAAATATTTGGTTATAGTTATTCGACAGCTGTGTTGCGATTTTGATTCTTCTCCCATCTCGAATTATAGAAATAACGATACAACCCCTACTAGAGTATTATCAAACCCTAGGGTGCCTATCTGTACACGGTCATATCTTGTAGGTCCACTACCCTCTATACCCCTTCCTGCTTGAAGTGGAGTGACCTATAGAATTGTTGTAGGAGTGGTTCCCTAATGTAGCAGTGGAGGACGTGGCTACGGAGAGCCCATGGGAACTGCAGGCTTCCCTCGTGCCTCGTCATCCACAGCTATTTTCTTCTATATTCATGCTACAACGAGAGCTATTTGTCATAGTTCTCTTCGAAATTCCTTCTGACTATGTTGCATCTGCATTTGTACCTCTACCAACCGTGTGATGGCAGCCTCCGTTTCGGTCTTATGGCTTCTAACACTTCAGCGGTTTCCACTATGATGGCTCCCACTACGGCGTCTTACTGAGCCTGGCTCACTGGGATTTCTTTGAGGTATTGTTGCTCTAGATTCGCTAGACACCATCACGCTGTGAGCATGAGTAGGGCTAGTTTGTCTTGGAGGAGGCGATAGAATCCTATTCCGAGTACTTCGAGTTCTTACCATGATTACCTCTACTCATTAATCCAATCCTGAAAATACTACTACACTACCCATTGGTGAGAAATCTATAAATCAAAGACAACAAGGGAAGAAATATATACCTGCCAGTTGGACTTGGAGCAATCTTTGCACACACATAACATATGAAAATGTCTTCCAACTGAATCGACTGAGAGTTTACTTTGATACCAAAATTGTAACACCTCAAATCCGGTTCACCCTCGGGAACCGAACCAGAATGTCACTGGTCCCAATTGGGTCAGTTAACCCGAACCCAATTCATGTGGATCTACTCTCGGCGTCTCAAGATGGAAGATATCAGTCACTTTACATAGATGAATGCACAAAAATAAACCTAACATGCTACTACATGAATGACATATCAACCAATTCACATACCAAATAATTATGATGAAAATCGATAAGATTCATAAAATAAGACGGACTGAGTATCCTCTAAAAGTGCAATTAAGGGCCACCCTATCAAATCAACATGTATACATGTGTGTGTGTGTGTGTGTATATTTTTGGTGGGGTAGAGCCCCCTCCCCCTCCTTCCGCACCCCCCGTCCCCCCTCCGCCTCCACCACCCCCACCTCCCCTCACCCCTCCACATTCGCCACGCTGCCCAACCCTGCCGATGCTGATGTTGGGTGTTGTTGTCATCACCGCTGTCGTTGATGCCAGAGGAGGCGGAGGAGGGAGCGGGCGGCGACAGCGGTGGCCACCTCCTCCTAGAGGGCAGCAGGCTGCCACGACTGAAATTGATGATCTGGGCTGTCTTTGTAATCGGACGGCCTAGGTCAAATTTTAATTTTTCTTTTTAAAACCAATAGATTTGGGTCGTGCTTGTAATTGGACAGCCTGGAAAGAAGTTTGGGGCAGGAAACATTTCCTACCCCTGGCGCAGGAAATTGATACTCATATATATATATATATATCATATATTTTCATTCACACAACTTCCTAATTTGCTATATAATCATTCTGAAGCTTGGGTCTCTACCCACTTGTGCATTCTATTCACATTTCTCTTTAATTCTAGGTCTTGACTTACTTGTTGTACTTATTTAATGTCTAAACATATTTATTAATATGTCATCGTTAGCAATCTTTCTACTACAACATGCATCATATCACACCACATCATATATTGCATTTCATTACATCATCCTCAAAATATTAAACATGCTATCATCTGACATGTGTGTATGCAAGAGACGTCACTGCTCTTCCGTCCAGGCTGGCTCATCCTACTCATGATCATCACCTACATATATTATGAAAACATGTTAGTAACTAGTGTTACTAGTCCAAAAATATAACTAATATCAAATTGGTTATGAGAGAAACTCTCATATGAAGGAAAACATTCATATACTTCTCGTGAACTCTCTAAAGGGCACCTATTAAGGAGCCACTAGGCTACAAACCCGGTAGCATCCTGAACTGACTGCTTTGCTGCTGCTGATGCTTCTCTCGGCATTTTCTCATTTCATTTTCTAGTCCCTCGGGACTACTAGTATATCCTAAGCCCTCTCCTTTCCTCCATAATTCTCCTGGCCTTGAGCACGAAGACTGAGTACTCTCAGGCAGTCGCCTTTAGTACCCTTTGATCCACAAGTCTGGACATGTACTGTACTAAACAATACCCGTAAACCTCTATGTTTCTCTGGGTGTGACCAATTCAAAACAGGAGTTGTCAGGATCCCTTAGGATTGGAACAACCCACTCACTAATCCAGAGCCTACTTTGACTGGCACGTGCACCCGCTCATGTTAAAACTATATATAGGTCTGAGAAGAGATTTATATAATAGGCCCGAAGGCAACTTATGGTGGATCTTGTTTTCGAAAACATACTCGAGGGATCTCATCCTCGAGGGTTATTAATTTAGAAGATCGATTGATTAAATGACTCGGGTTAAGTGGGATTCGATAAAATGCCACTTAATTCATCCTGCAAGTATTAACACAATACACAATAGAATAGAGCATAAAATAGGAAACAAGTCCTAACAGACCTGGTAGAAGGTCTAATCATGTCCACACGCCTAGGTGGCGAGCTCCTACATTGTACCTTCACATCAAGACATCAAGACTAAATACTAATGCCCAATATAATGCATGAATGTTACACTCCTCATCAATCCATACAAAACAACATCTATTTACATGCATTTAAATTCAAACTCTAATTCACTATTATCATCTATTAACATGCATTTAAATTTAAACCAACACCTATTTACAATCACACCATTTGCATCACAATAAAATCATAAAACAATTCATTATCAAATAAAATTGGATAAAATTCTATACCTAATCGTCAGTCACACGGTGATGGCGGCAAGGTTGTGGTTGGCTCGAATGAGGATCATGGGGGAGAGAGAAGGGAGAAAAAGGAGAAGGAAGTTGGGTGAGGAGGATGGTGGCGGCTAGATGGTGACGGCGTCGGAGGTTTGGAGTAAATAGGTGTCGATGGGGAAAATGAGTGGTCGGGAAGAAGGTCAGGAGTCATCTCATAAGGTTTCGGGAGAAGATGGCGGAGAAAATGAGTGGTAGTCTCGTAATTAAAACTTGACTCGACTTCAACTCGAGAAAAATAATACTAACTCGTAATAATTCTAAAAAAATCTAGAAAAATAGGGAAAAATCCCATAAAATATAATACACATCACAACATTACAATGACATGCTCTATAACTAATAACCCACCCAAACTGCTTGTAATGCATCCTAGTGCGCTATTCATCCTAAAAATAATTGTATGATCTAATTAAAATAAGTAAAGAAAATCTGGTGTATTCTCATATATTCTGATAACTCATTTTGTTGCTGTCTTACTAACGTTATCATCATATACTTGGGCACACATGACTCTCATGGTTCATAATACAAGACTGGTATCGGCTCGATACGCGTGTTCTAAAATTGACCCGATTGAAAATAACAGTCGAACCGACCGGTTCAGACTATAAAATCTTGACTCGAGTCATGGGTTTTACAGCAAGAGGTGATAGGATGCAATGGCGCAAGATGACTCGTTATGCACTTGTGATAGCGAGAGGGTGAGTCAATGACAAATATCGGTAATTACAGGTCGTGGGCCACGTAGCGTGTTTGTGCATACATGAGATTGTAGCTGGACGGGGCGGCCACCCCTACCAATATAATTGAAGCTCGACTTAGGCTCATAATCACTAAAAAACTTGATAAATAATCATATGGAATATATTGACTTGTTTCTTGTAATTAAACGACTTAGTGGTTTTATGACTAATGTAGTTTTGTGACTGCAGGTGAGTAGCTTTAAACTAATAATTAAGGGTGTGGTTGGTGGTTCCCTTACCAACCCAAGTTGGAAGAATTGATGAATAAAATTAGGCTTCTTCTTTATATTATTTGAGTTATAATTGTAACTATGGGAAACGATTTCGAGGTTGTAAAACTTGCTTTTGCATAGTTAGTTTATCTTAAGTTATTATTGCATGTTATATTTAATATAACATGATTTATTTTATGCTTCATAAATTCTTAGAGATATTTGAGTTTCATGTTTAATCATTTTCATTAATTTATACCTCAACCATAATTATTTGCCATGTCATGATTCATGTGCTTGCATTTTTATTTTGATATCCTTCATATTTTTGTGTAACCCCCGGCTACCTACAGCAGATCGTAACAGGTGGTATCAGAGCTCAGTTTCCCACTAGCTCACAATTTATGACTCAAGTACCTTGTTAAAAAGTCTAATATTTATCTTTTCTCAATGTTTTGTGTTGTCAATCAATGAATTTTTCGCTAACAAACCCAAGTCATAACCGAAAAACATATTAATAAACCATAACGAAAATTTTTTTGACATTTCAGATAGCAAGCATGCGTAGACAGTCAAGCCGATCTACTTAGTCAAGTTCGAACACAAAAAATGTATTGGCCCAGCTCCTAGCGGTCATACAAGGACTGGCGCAGGCTTCAACAAATACTAACTCTGTTATTCATAATATTGCCTAGCAGTTACCAGGAGTAGTAGTTGGAAATTGAGCCTTGAAAGCATAACCCCAGACAGTGGTCAGGCGAGTGCCCAAGGGCAGGCTGGTTTAGTGGACTTGGACAAGCGAGGGGAGCTTTTGAAGCCAGTGCCACCAGTAGGCCAACAAGTGTTGCCACCAGTTGTTGATGATAGTGATTGCTATACCGTTGAAAAGTTTAGGAAGAATGGAGTTGATTTGTTTGTTGGAGGGACTGATCCGATGAAGGCTAAGAGCTGGATTGACATCACAAAAAGATCTTGTAGGGCTTTGTCCGTGCCCCACCGCCATCAAGTGAGATTGGCAATGAGCATGCTTCAAGAGGAAACATCGTACTGGTGGAAGTCCATGGAGAAAACCAAATTTTATTGATGTGAGATCTCTTCCATCATGTGGGCGAAATTTGATGCAGCCTTCAATGGACAATATTTTTTGAAGCCCGTTGTCCAGAAGAAAGTACTGGAGTTCACCAACCTAGTTCAGGGGGAGGACTCAGTCCCAGAGTATGCTAAGTTTTTATAGTTGGAGCACTTTGCACTTGGGATTCTGGCAACCGAAAAAGCTAGAGCTGACAAATTCTTTTGGGGATTGAAGCCAGAATTGAGTAAGACTGTTACGACACCAAGGAGTATGATAACAAAGGTGATCAACTCAGCCACTATTCAGGAGTTAGTGTTCAAATATGACCATGCCCAAAAGCAGGGGAAGGTAACTTCGTAGCACAAGAATGCCAACCCTCTCAGTAACCAAAACAGGCCAGCAGGGCACCAGTAGAGCCACCAAGGTAACATAGAGGGGAATCTTAAAAGGAAGTGTGAGGATACTCAACTAAGACGGTGCCCTAACTGGAACAAGATGCGTTCGAGGAGAGGTAGGGAGCCCCATAGATGCTACAACTGTGGGAGGATGGGACACTTGCAGATGGAGTGTCGTCAGCCTCCAAAGCAGCAACAGCAGCCTGAGAAGGGTAAGGTGTCAACTCCTATTCGCCATTTGACACCTGCACAACCAGCAGAGAAGGGGAAGGTGAACCTCTATACGGTTGAAGTCGAGGATGCTGAGGAGGATGGACACACTATTCGAGGTAAAATTCTAATCCAAGGAGTCATTATGGATGTTTCATTTGATTCAGGGTATACCCACTCATTCATTTCATCCCAATTAATTAAGAGTCTAGCACTCCAAGCATATGCATTATCCAAGTCATATAGAGTCACTACCACAATGGAAGACAGTGAAGTCACCACATTGGGGTGACTAACCTATCCTTAGATATACGTGGGAAACCTTATGTGTAGAACTTTATCATGTATGGGCTAAAAGGGTATGATGTATTGTTGGGAATGGACTGGCTATCTGCACATCAGGCTTTTCTTGACTGTGAAGGGAAGAGAGTGATGAGAAAACCTTGTAATTTTGAAATGGGGGTCATTTTCCAAGGGTCATTTCTTGATCCATCTTCTTGTATCATGTCGATCGGTGAGGTTGTCAAGTTGTTTGGTGATTGTAAGGCCTTTATGGCTAACTTAGTTGAGTCTGAGTCCAAACCCAAAGAGTGGTCCATGATTCCTATGCTAGCAAAGTTTCCCGATGTGTTCTAAACGAACTCCTAGGGCTACCTCCTAAGCAGGCACTCGAGTTCATCATTGACCTAGCACCTGGAATAACACCAATTTCTAAAGCACCCTACCACATGGCTTCAGCAGAACTCAAAGAGTTAAAGAGTCAACTAGAAGAGTTGTTGCAGGGAGGTTTCATACGGCAAAGTACTTCACCCTGAGGAGCCCTTGTCCTTTTCGTGAAGAAGAAAGATGGATTGTTTTGGCTATGTATTGACTACCACTAACTCAATCAAGTGATAGTAAAAAATCGGTACCCCTTACCGAGGATTGATGACCTATTTGATCAGCTTAAAAATAACTCGGATTATTTTATAAGATAGACTTGTGGTCTGGTTATCACCAACTGCGAAAAAAGGAGTCAGACATACAAAAAATGGCTTTCTGAACTCGGATGGACATTATTAGTTCCTGGTTATGCCTTTTGGTCTGACAAATGTACTAACGGCCTTTATGTCACTCATGAACATGGTATTCCAGCTCATACTTGGACAAATTTATTATTGTTTTTGTAGACGACATTATGGTCTATTCAAATAATGAGGAGGAGCATGCGAAGCTCCTATCCATTGTTCTTCAAGTTTTGAGGGAAAATCAACTGTTCACCAAGCTCTCAAATTCTAGTTAAAGGAGGTAAACCTCCTTGGTCATATTATCTCAAAGGCCTGAGTTGCAGTGGATCCATCCATCCAAAGTGAAAGCGGTCACTGATTAGCCACAACCCAAGTCAGACACCGATATTAGAAGTTTTTTGGTTTAGCGGACTATTACAGAAAATTCATTAAAGATTATTCTTTGGCAGCATCACCAATGACTAAGCTCACAAGGAAAGGAGTCAAGTTTGAATGGAGTAGTAAATGTGAGGAAAGTTTCAAATCTCTGAAGAAGAGTCTAACTACTACACCAGTCTTGACCCTGCCAAATGGGAATGAAGGATTTGTAGTCTTCAGTAATGCATCTTTGTTAGGTTTAGGATGTGTTCTTATGCAAGGAGGCAAAGTGGCGACCTATGCCTCTTGTCAATTGAAGATTCACGAACAAAATTATGCAACCCATAACTTGGTACTGGCAGCAAATATTTTTGCCCTAAAGATTGGGAGACAATACTTGTATGGAGCCTAGTTTAAAGTCTTCACTGACCACAAGAATTTGAAATATAGCTTCATTCAAAATGACCTTAACCTTCGGCAGAGGCAGTGGATGGAATATTTAAAGGACTACGACTTAAATATATTATGCCACCTGGAAAAGCGATCATTGTAACAGACACGCTGAGTAGGAAGGGCAAGGTGGATAAGGTTCAGTAGATAGCTAGACTTTGGGCAATGCTGGCAGAAGTGGTGACTATCAACCCTATAGAGCAACCTAACAGGGTTACCGACAAATCTTGTCATGTTCAATGACTTGGTTGATCATGTTAAGCTAGCACAAATGGATAATGGGGAGATGAATGAAATGATGGAAAAACTTCTGATATCATAGCTGATTCTAATAGTGTGATCGGATTTAGAGGGAGGTTGTGTGTACCCAAGGATAACGCACTGAGGCGAAATATCCTAGAGGAGGCTCATCGCTCAAAGTTCTTGATACACCCTGAAGTTACTAAAATGTATCAGGATTTAAAGTGAACCTACTAGTGGATTGGAATGAAGAAGGATGTTGTAGATTTTGTCTCCAAGTGTCAGACTTGCCAACTGATCAAAGCCCAACATCAACTACCTGGTGGACTATTGCAGCCTTTAAAAATTCCTACCTGGAAATGGGAGTGTGTTACTTGTGATTTTATCGCAAAACTCCCAAGGACTCAGAAGAAGCATGACTCTATATAGGTGGTTGTGAACCGACTAAATAAGGCAGCCCACTTCGTCCCAACGAAATCAACAAAGGCGGCGGAATACTTAGCAAGGTTGCATGTTGATAACATTGTAAAGTTGTATGGGATTCGTAAAGAGATAATCTCTGACTGAGATCCCCTATTCACCTCACATTTCTGGGAAGCTTTCTAAAAAGCCATGGGGACCCAAATTAAGTTGAGTACAGTATATCATCCCCAAACTGATGGTCAGAGTGAACAGGATTATTCAAATGAAAGATTTGTTGAGAGCTTGCATCTTTGATCAGGGAGGAGACTGAGAGCAACACCTAGCCTTGGCAGAATTCACCTACAATAACTCTTATGAAGCTAATATAGGGATGGCACCATTTAAAGCCTTATATGGTAGGCCTTGCTGGTCTCCATCGTGCTGGTTGGAATTTACTGAAGTAGTTATAGTCGGGCCTGAGATGGTGAGGGAAGCAATTGAAAATATCAAAGTTATTCAACAAAGGTTTAAGACAACTCAGGATCGATACAAGAGTTATGTTGATAGTCAAAGGATGGACCTAGAGTTTCAAGTTGGGGAACTCATGTACCTAAAGACATCTCCTATGAAGGGGGTGATCAAATTTAGAATATCAGAGAAGTTGAAGCCAAGATTCATAGGACCGTTCACAATCTTGGATCGAGTTGGAACTTGTGCATATAGATTAGCATTGCCACCAAGCTAGGTTGGAGTGCACAATATTTTCTATGTGTCAATGCTAAAAAAATATGTAAGGACCAAAGACATATAATTACAGATTTTGAAAACTTAGAGCTACAATTAGATTTAACCTATGAGGAGAGGTCAATTCACATCCTTGCAAGAGAAATAAAGACACTTCAGATGAAGAAAATTCCCTAAGTAAAAGTGTTGTGGAGGTACCATGGGTCAAAGAAAGCAACATGGGAGACTGAGTAAGAAATGTTAAGAAAATATCCAAGTCTATTTGTTGGTTAACCAACTTGTACCATGTACTTGTACATTGAATAAATGTATATAAATTCATTTTTCTCCCACTTAGTTTTGCTAACGCTTAAAGAACTAACTTATATATGTTAGCATAAAATGTCTTACCCCTCTTGCAAGTAACACATAAATGATAACTGATTTAACCCTATTCACAAAAAAGGAGCGAAGGATATGCATCCGTTAATGAACCATCCAATCATGAGAGTGATTCTCAATTTGTGAACCAACCAATATTACAATTTTGATCCGCCTTGATATGGACTGGATGGAGCTATTGCTTTGGAGCACTTTATTAGGATTTTGAGCATGGACATCTACGTAATGGTAAGGCGACACCATCTGTACACTATTGAGCAGGCTGCCAAATATGCTACACATTATGCACTGTTGTTTTCCCAACAAAGCGGGACATCTGGTTGGCTAGAAGACTAAGGTAATAATTAATCTTAATCATTCTTTTAGTTGTTATGATATTTACAAAGACATAATTTTTATGTTGGAGAGATTGTAAAAACTACTAAATAACAACAACAACAACAACAACAATAATAATAATAATAATAATAATAATAACTTTCTCTTGGACGAGGGACGTTGTATGGCTAGTATTAATTGTTAGAATTTAGTAGATATTTCGGTTACGATGGAAGAGAATTAGGGGGACTTTTCGGTGAGATCTTGTAGGGATCAGATTTTGTAGATTATAAAAACGTTGTATCAGAGATTTTTATAGTTGTGATGGTTATCCAAGATCACCATCAATCGCTAAATAGAGAGGATCATATGAAGGGGTTTGGATGCTAGGAAGGTCATCATCACCATCGTTCCTCTCCCCACCTGCTTCTTTTCTTCCTCATCAGTACTCTTTTTATTTCCTTCTTCTCGAGTCAATAATAATAAATAAATTTTAAAATATACAAAATAAAATATAATAAAATATCATAAAATAAAATAATAGTGTCTTAACTTGAATGTATAATAACCAACCCGTCTTAACGTGGTAAACGACTTAAATCTAATTTTAAGTCTACTATAAATTAAAAAAAATTGGCATATTCTCGTATATTCTGATAACTAATTCTTTTTGTTATGCTAATGTATCATTATATATTTAAGCACACATGACCCTCATAACTCATAACATATGATTGGCCTCAAGTTAGCGTACGTGTTTTAAAACTGACTCGACACGAACTAATAATTAGCCTAATGGTTCACGAGTATAAAACCTTAACCCGGATTAGAGGTTTTACATGTAGAGCCTCACTCACCCCCGCTTATGTAATATACAAGAACACTTAACTTCACAAACACCGGACTAATTTTTGTAAAAGGGGTTTATAAGATTTATGTGAGGATAAATAATACTAATAATTTATAATTTAATTTAAGTTAATGATATTCTATAGGGTGTTTTAATCTTAGAGATTTGAGGTGGTTATTTCCATAAAAAACATTATCAATCAAAATTCTACAACTACCTTTAAATTTTTAAGAATTATCAAAAACCATCATTGAAAACATCATTATACCTTTAAATTAACAAGGCTTCATCCCCTTTATTATACACATACAAGTTTATAATCAACACATAAAAGGGCAAGACTTTTGTTGCAGAGAAAACCTGCAGCTCTCTTATTATCAGAAATCCGAAGAAATCTAAGGAGAGATAGAGAAGATGGAAGGAGACGGCCAGAGAACGGGGAACGGCAACGACAATCTCACAGAAAAAACTTGAGACTTACGCATAGATTTTCGATATTTATATATAAGTTCCCGTCACCCAAGCACATAGGCCGTACCCATTTGTAAAAGCCGTTTACAACAAAGGCTATGAAAATACCTTTAATCAAAACCAAACTAAGCATACTTTAGAAAAAAAACACTAAGCATACTTGCGGTTAAGGTCGATCAGGCATTGTTGTAAGATATAAATTGCTAATTGAATCGGATTTTTAAAAATTTCAAATCAAATAATGACCAATTTATGGGGGCAAAATAAATAAAATTGCGTAAATTTTTGTATGAATATTGTTTATATAATGGTTGAGGAAATATGATTGTCAAGTGGGCCGGCCCCGTGGGCCCTCTCGGCCCACCCCGATAAGAGGCCCGGCCCGGCCAGGCCCATGCCAGAATGGAGCCCATTCGGGCTGGGAGTAAGGTAATGGCCCATCGGGCTGGCCCGGCCCGGGCCGATTATAATTAAACTTTGGTTGTTTAAGTGTTTTGGCTGGGCCCAAAATAAAACAGAGAGCCAGCGGGCTCTCTGTTTTTTGAAAGGATCGTTGGGTCCGTAAAAGCCCAACGGCTCACTCATTTTAGGAGATGTTGTGTGTGCAAGATGGTGATAAATAAAAAACAAACCCAAACAGTAATTTTTTTAAAAAAAGGGTGGGTCACATATACAAGTCATGCACAAAGTTTTAAAAAAAACAAGCCTATGATGGTTCATAGGTGACGACGATGATAAATAAAAAAAACAAACCCAAAAATAAAAAATGATTATCCAAAAAAAGGGCCGGCCCGGCCTGGCCCGTGACCAATGGACCGTGCCGGGTCCTGTTACAGTAAAAGGGCTGGGATTGGCCCAAGCCAGGCCAGGCCAACCCGGCCCGCTTGACACTATGATGATGAAATTAAAATAAAAGAAGTATTGAAGGAAATCTTTTCTTCAAATTATAATTTACTCTAAAACGAAGTTTCCTTAAGCAAGTTTTGTATACTTTTTAAGTATTGAATGCCATCGACGGATGAAGGCGATGGTAATAAGAAAGCTGTAAGTTGGAATTTATTATATTATACACATTATATCTTAATCTATACATAGTTATCAAATATTAAAATATACAATACTTGGTTATAACAGAGATTCGTGAATATTTCATGAGTTGATCAAACTCGTTTTGAATTAGGTAATTCAAAGACTAGTTCTAGTCATCCAATGTAGATATTTTTTAATTCGGATTCTAAGAAAATTGAGTTGAATCAGCTGAATTAGACCGGTTCAAAAACGAATTCTTACAACAATAGTATTAGGTATATTTACCGTATTAGGATCTATGTCCTTTTTTTCTAATTGCTTAAGCTTGTTCAATCGATTGAAGTGGTCAAACTGAGCAAGTGACTTGGCCAATTGAAAAGTTCAATCGGCCAGCATCCAAGCTCCCACTTAGCTAAATTTTACAATATTGTCATCAAATATTAAACCAATTTGAACCTGCCTTAGCTCTAACATTTTATAATATAACTCTCTAATTAAACAAAATATTGGCATCTTGAAAATCGTTCACAACTCCTTTTCATGAGAATTGGCCAACCCCCAAATAACATATTATACTTCCACTTGCCTCTTCATGATCACACATCTTATAGTAATTATTCCAAGGACATGTGCTAAGGAGTGTAGAGAGTACTTGAGATAATATAAAGGTCTGGTTGTGTTGGACTTGATCATAATTGATCGACTTCCTTTTTATTATTAATTTTTTCTTTGTTGTACTTGTATTCAAATATACTGTAACAATCGGTATTTTTTTCCATTAATACTTAACTTTTATTTTCTTCTTTTAAAGAGTATATATCAACAGTAAACTCTTTATTTTTTAAGTTATAATATAAAAGATTTCAGTCATAATGATTATTTTCCAAACATTTAATCATAGTTGGAAATAATTGGCCAAATTAAATTTCATTAAATAAATAATCGGATAAGAATTATAGTATAGTAAGCTGGACATAGTTACATGTAAACTAAGTATATCACTTATAGGAAGCCTGCCAAGTTTTTAGTAATTCAAGAGGCTAAACTCTCATTTTACCCCTTCAAGAGGATTTTAATGAAGTCAATCATATTTAGGTAGCTAAAGATCCTCATTGAACTCATAAGCCCATTTCAAATAATGATTATGAAAAAATTCGTTCAAGTCTACTCGTTTATGATTTGTATAGGGGTAGTTTAGTATTTTAAAGTTAGTTAAAAGACGCTTAAGACAAGTAGGAAAATTCAGAGGTATATAAGGCCTTCAAGGGTGGTCGATCTCACCTTTTTACAACCCTTGCATCCTCTTTCTCTCTCTTCCTTGGTGCAACATAATCTCTCTCTTCCTTGGTGCAACATAATGGGATAAATCATTCGTTCCAGTAAGTATTAGATGTGAGACTAAGTTGAGGGACCCACTTATAAATTCTCCTAGTAGGCCACTAAGTATTAGATGTGAGAGACTAAGTTGAGGGACCCACTTATAAATTCTCCTAGTAGGCCACTAAGTATTAGATGTGAGACTAATAGGCCGTAAGTATTAGATGTGAGACTAAGTTGAGGGACCCACTTATAAACAGGAGGCCAGTAAGTGTTAGATGTGGGACTAAGTTGAGGGATCTCACAATCCACCCACATATAAAGTGGATCTTCTCCTAGTAGGCCAGTAGGTATTAGATGTGGGACTAAATTGAAGAATCTCACAATCCACCCACAATCCACCCACCTTAGAAAATTTCGTCGCCAAAATGCCTATACTTGGCATGTTGCTAGCCCCAGCCCACGACCCACTTTAGGAAATTTCGTCCCCAGCCCACGACCCACCTGGCATGTTGCTAGCCCCAGCCCACGACCCACCTTAGGAAATTTCGTCCCCAGCCCACGACCCACCTTAGGAAATTTCGTCCCCAAAATGCCTATACTTGGCATGTTGCTAGCCTCCAGCCCACGACCTTTCTGGCCCGTGACCTGCAGCCTAGCCAATGTGGCAGCCTAGCCAACGTTCCTAATCCAGCCTACCATCTAACACGGAACCAGGTCGCTCTGATACTATTTGTAACGACCCGGCCCAAAGTGCAACATAATGGGCTAAGTCATTTCATTTAACACAGAACCAGGTCGCTCAGATATTATTTGTAACAACCCGGCCCAAAATACAACGTAATGGGCTAAGTCATTTCTTTAAAATGGGTACCCCGAAAGTTAAAAATCTATAGTCCATTCTCACTTATAAATAGGATCTTCTCCCAATAAGTATTAGATGTGGGACTAAGTTGAGGGATCTCACACTCTTTCTCTTCGTGTTCTCTCCCTTGTTGGAAAGCATATGGAATTGATTGTGGTGCAAGAATTTAGACAAACACCGAAAAAGAGGTTAATAATTATAACTAAAACAAGTAGTTTGTATAGATTCATGCATTATGTTTATAATTCTTGTTGTTCAATGTATTTTTCATGTTGTTTATATGTTCTTGTAAACTTTATGCTTATACATAATAATACCATCCATAAAATTGATATATGATCTGTAAAACTATGTTTATTACATATTGTAAGCAAGTTTTACAAGTAATCATGATGATCTAATAATGATCTAGAATGATTAAATAAGATATAGCATGTTGGTAATAGTTTATTTCTAATAAACATGTATTTCTCAAAATAATATCATTAAAAATAAATCAAATCACATTAGATTTAAAACCTATTATAATTCAAGATTTGATGTTTTAAAAATGCAAAAATCTTATTTTTGTTTGATAAAAATTAGACTTAAAACAATAAAAATCGATTTAAACCCTAGTTTAGCGCTACAGAACTGGTTAGTAGCGTTGCAACACTGAGCACAAGAAGGAGAAAGGAACACAACGCAATGCCATGCCACTCAGCCACGATGGTGACCTTCTCACGTATAAGCACCGCGACACTCACTTAACATAAATATCAGAACTAAGGCCCAGTGTTACAGTACTCATAGCCAAGAAAGTTGGTGTTGCGGCACTTGTATGCTAAACCTAACTTCTTGATTTTATTCATATTTATGCTTGATCATTGTTATGTTTATGAATAGTTAATACATATATGATAATTGTATGATGTTTTATGATTATCAATAGTATTATCATCATATAGTAAGACATCATTACCATGTCCATCTTATGACATATCATGTAGATATATTAGCTAGTTTGGGTTATGATATAGAGTTATATTATCGTTTAGACTAAGGCTGTTATAACTAAGAATCTAAGAGCTTAGAGTTATACGCAAGCCAGGTCCGTGGTTATTTATTATTTGGGTTTATGAATCTATGTTTGGCAATGCTTAGATGGATTAATCATGATCATAACACATTTTCTAACTTGTTATCATGTTATAGCTATAAATTATTATGTGATCAAGTAATCAAGTTATCAAGATATAAGTAACAAGTTAAACTTAACAATATGTTTCATGTAATTTTATTTAAATTCACGATAGCTTAGTATACGTGTTACACCATAGACTTTAGTGTATCTCCTCTAAGCAAGGACAAAGTCCACATTCCATGGTTATAGTCTTGACAACATTAGTGATCACCGGTGATTATTATTCATGTTACCACTTGGGTTCATGTTGGTCACTCTATCTCCCAATATTGAATTAAGATATGATAACTCTCAATGGGTATTTACACGTGTTTCAAGGTCGAGGCAACCCAAAAGCCAAGACTATCAAGTAATTTTGTTTTCATGTATTTTTATGTTGCGTTCATACCACTCATGTTCGGTATTAAACTCACTAATTATATTATTTTATTAAGTTAACTTACAAGGACCTACACGTAGGTCAACCATGTAATTAACTTAGTATCTTTCTATGTTATGTTATAATTGTATAAATCTACTAGGGCTTCTTAGTGAGTGACATGAGTAGTATTAATTGGTTGATCAAGTTTATCGGTAATTAAGTATTATGTCATGTTCATTGATTCAGTTAATAAGTTATATGCAAGTAAATGTTGCATGTGATTCATTTATTTCATGTTATGTTCATGTTCATATTCAGTTATTGTAAGTATAATCGATATTTTACTTGGTTTTTCACATTATTTAATTGATTGTGGATCGGATTTTTCTTTAATTATTATTAACTATATATATATATATATATATATATATATATATATATATTGCAAACTTAGTATTTACTGAGCGGACAAGTTTGTTTGTATGTAGGTCTTCGGAAGTCTTCAAGCGACGAGATAAGATAACTCAATTTATTAAAATTTTACTTTATTTTTCTTTAGTGTAACAGTTTAGTGGATATTTTTAATGCATAGGTACTTAGACAGATATATTTTATTTAAGTATATAGACATGTGGATATATATAATAGATATTTATTGTGATATAATAAAAATAATTAGTAATTAATTTTATTTCTGCACAATGTATATGCTTACTTCATTAAGTATAACTATTTAATTATGATTATGTAATTAATATAATGATCTCAGCTGCAATATCATGAGTATAACCTGCGGTGGTTACACATGTTGAGCATGAAAGTTCACATGATTTTCTATTTTGTGAACTTACATATAACTGTGAATTATGCACCACATATAGAAAGGGACTTGCTATGCATTGTGGGCAAAACATTTGCAATAAAGAGGGCAAGAACAGTTCAAAGCATCAATCTCAAATAAAGTGTTTATTCACTTACATTATTGAAAATTTTCAGTTTAGAGTTATTGGAACCGATAGTATTGTAGATAGAATTGATTCAAGTTGGGTTTGTAACACATAGTTGCGAGGGAGGCTAATGACTTGGGTATATGATTTTTAAAAAAGTTATGCTTATATAAAATTAGTTTGATAAAAAATCTTGAAAGTTACGGTGACTTCAATGAATTAGAATAATTCAGGTGGAGATTTGTTGGGTTTGTCTGATATTAACTGTCTGAGGCCTATAACTTTGATATGAGTACTTATTACAATCACATCTATTGTTTGAAAAAATATTATTTTTTGAATAAGTTCTTAGAGTAAGAAACTCGTAAAAGCTTATTTGATCTAAATTGGTCTAACAAATATAATAATAATTCAAATTTATGAACATGTTTATTCCTAATTTAACTCAATGTTTCTATAAAATCAATTTGCACTACAAGAGCCAGAGAAAAATAGCAAGAAAAATCCTTTAATTAACACCCTCATTGATGCTAAATCTCTATTTTAATCCAAGCTTGATCTGAAAGCCCAGTAATTAAAGACTAAGACTAAGAAATTGTGACAAGATGTGTGTAAAGATGTGGGAAGTTGTTAAAGATTTTTATAGCATAACAGTAGAAGGCCCACCAATAAAAGCTGACCCCAAGTGCCAGATATTTCACTGAGAATATTAAGGGCTAGATGGTAGAAGTTTATTTATAAGAGAGAACATGTCCATATTAAACAATAATAGTTATAATATGACACATTGATGTAGTATTTGTATTGAGGTCACCCATCTTAAAATAAAATTGTCAATGGATGTGTTGATTAATAAAATCTGTTTTAGTATTAATAATGCAGTTAATCAAAGCTAGTAAATACACAATTTGACTTCTGACTCCTAATTAATATGCTACAATAAATGTGCCAACCATTCTCTTCTGACTTTTCTCTTGTATTTAATACATTATGTGTTTCCCATCTACCACAGATTCATTATTTATTATGTCAAATTTAAACAAATTCTTGGCAAAATATTTGAGCCTGTCTAGTTATAAAAAGACAGCCTAAATCAAATTTAAAAATAATATTATAACTTAAAAACATTACCACGGTGGCCGATCCAACCGCCATAACCCCATTAAATCTGGGAAAAAAATATAAAAATACAAAATATCACCTACTTGCCAATCCGAACGCTGAGGACCAAATTTGGCCAAATGCATCCCGATCTGGGCGCCGGGGTAAAAATAATTGTTTTTTTCTAGTAGCCATTCCGACCGGGTTTAACTGGATCTGTCTACCGACGAAAACAAATTTACCAACATCCGGATTCACCCACATGTATTCGAAGTTTCAGGCATACATGATCGGGTTGGCTGGCAGTGGTCAAGGAAGACGTGGGAGAGTTTTTTTTCTTTTTCTTTTTCAAGATAATTTGGTCTACGGTTGTAATCAAAGAACCTACAGTAAGCATGGCGCAGGAACAATTCTTGCCCCTCATATTATATATATATATATATATATATATATATATATAGGGGTTGGGTAACCTGGGGGCGACCCGAAGAAACTTTTCCTAGGGTCGCCCCAAATCTGGACCGTCCGATCATAAGGACGGTTCAGATCTCTTCCTCTCAAAACCCTAACCCCTCCCCTCCTCCCATGCGCCGCCGCCGCGCGACCCCGCCCCCGCCGCCACCGTCACTTGCCGCCGCCTCCTCGTGCCCCCACGCTAGGGACCCTCGCGCCCGCGTCCGCAGGCATGGGTGCGGCGAGGAGGAACGGCGGCGGCGCGTCGGGCCCGTTGTCGACGTGCTGCCGCCGTTCCTCCTTGCCGCGTCCACGCCCGCGGACGGGGGCGCGAGGGTCCCTAGTGTGGGGGCACGAGGAGGTGGCGGCAGGGACAGGGCGTCGCGCGCGCAACGCGGCAACAACGGGCCCGACGCGCCGCCGCCGTTCCTCCTTGCCGCGCCCACGCCCGCGGACGGCGGCGAGCGACGGTGGCGACGACGAGCGACGGTGGCGGCGAGGCGGGGTCGCGCGGCGGCGGCGATAGCGGCCCGGCAGCGGCGGCGCATGGGAGGAGGGGAGGGGTTAGGGTTTTGAGAGGAAAGGATCTGAACCGTCCTTATGATCAGACGGTCCAGATTCGGGGCGACCCCAGGAAAATTTCCTGAGGTCGCCCCCAGGTTACCCAACCCCTATATATATATAATGTTTTTGATAATATTCAGCTAGATTCTTCACTTATTTGGTCTCTGCTCCAGCAAATATAATTGCAAGGTTTTAGACAGTTTCCCAATTCCAAAAAGTATCGATGATATTTAAATGGTTTAACTTAGTAGGCATGCAAAACCTAGACCAAAAATATATGTCAAAACTATGAAATTAGTCGCCTATAAAAATACATATAGACAAGATTATATATGTAAAATCCCAAAATTTTGAAAAGTTACAATAAAAAAATAAAATTTTTTTTCAAATTAAAACCTTAAATTTTTGTTGAAGTTAATTTCTGTTAAGTATGCGATGCCCGCTCTGCACATCCAACTTGATTTGGCTTTAACCACGTGGATTAAAATGCTAGTCCATATAGAGAGATATGTGGACCCATGAGAATTAAATAACCTAACAAATAGAACCAATTAATACATTAAATCTTAATATTAGATGTAGAGCTAATTTATGCAAATTTACAATCCACTTGTCTTTAAATATGAAATTTCATTCCTTTGCCCATGAGCGTAATCTATATCTACTTCAGCTGTCCACCCAATTTCGGCTCTTATACCTAAGCTATTTAGAGAGCGGCAAAAGAGTGTATGAATTGAATAAAGGGTGTCTGAACTAATTTTGCTTTGGAAAAGCATGACAGGAAGTGTCTATACAAAGAGCTATAGAGGGGAACAATCTTGTCACTCTTCTTGCCTTCCTGTTTTGGCACTCTGCTCTTTGCCCCTTTATGGTGGTCTTTGCTTTCTTCGTCGTGGGAACTATGATGTGTTGCAAAAGTCGAACAATTGATCAAGATAAGTATAATTTCAATATATTAAAATTGATGGAGCAGTGAACATGTTACTCCCAAGGCACACCATGTTGAGAGGGCCTGGGATTTAGACTAAATTATTAATATCATTGTCGAGATAGATAAAAATTAATATAAATATGGGTTTTTAAGTCTTCTTAAATGATCATTTTAGAGTAAAAATTATTGACTCATTCTCATATGTTATCAAAGCCAACCCACTAAAGGATTCTCTATGTATGTCATCATTTTTTTAACAGTCACAGTCACGTTTATTGCTGTGCGGATATAATTTACATAAATGTTCAAAATGAGAAGCCCATGTGCTACAAATACGGGTCCAAGTGTTAAATCTAATACGATTTACATGTGCAAGAGTATATTAATAATATTGTCACACACCTTTATATAAAATAGGTGGTGAGTAACACAAATACAGGTTCTTAGGTCTTTTAAATTAACTAGTCATTTTAAAGTGCAGCTCTTGGAATCATTTTCACGTAAACTTGGTTTAATAATATATAGTGCTAATAAAATATTGAAAGATAATTATCCTACTCTCGGTCAAAAATAATACATGGGAGTCCGTTATGCACTTATAAATTGAGAAGATGGACGACAATCAGGCGTCTGTAGCCGGTGATGGTTACATTTGTGACATAATTTGTTAGCTTAAGTGAAGTGGCCACCCTTCCGAGGAAAGAACTCACACAGGCCCGTATTAATTAAAAGATGTTAAAAATTTTCATTTAACTTTTTATTTACTTTTGCTATTCTTGACTTAGTATTCAGAAGCACTAGCACAAAATTTATTTCGTCAAGCGAGTCTATGCAAATCAAAGGTATAGCTCGAGACATATGACGACTTGAAAGACAGAATGAGCATCGTATAGTTAACTATTACGAAACTTCAAACTCGTCATGTGATTATCATTTTACTTGAAAATTATTTAGCATAGATGTGAAATTCTATGTTACGATTTGTGGGCTAGACATCCGCCTATTGTAATTCATACAAAATTTGAATTTTTATCTTAATGGTGAAAATTTTAATTTTGCTTAGGAAAAAATAATGGTGAAATTTTTTTATATTTTTTCTTATAATAGTTATACATTTTCATCATACCACACACTTCTCATCTAAGTCTAAACATATTCACACTAATTAGTAGTCACCCACCAAATACTCACAAAAAAGTGAATTAAATTACTAGTAAGTACCATATAACATTCATTTTTTTCTTCCGCAGCACCCACCCCACCCCATTCGAATATAGAGTCCGGACTGCATACGTATAAAATAATTTTTGTAAAGAAGGAATTGTACCTCTCTAGAAGAGCGCATTATGAATGGGTAGTTAAACGGGGATATGGATATTTTGATTTGCACGGCGTCCATAAACCATCAAACCTACCCATCTGTCAACGTGTCGATGGCCCCTCCCCCTTCCTCTTATATTATTCTTTGCTGGGCGATCATATGCCACCTTCCAATAGTTCCACCACCCCTTCCACACCATTAGCTAGCGTCGTTTCCCAATTTCATGGACGGGCAACTCGATACCAGCTCGCCGGAGCCGGCGGGGTTGGAGGAACATGGATCCGACCCTTCTTCTCCCGTCACCGGAGTGGTCGACGACAAGGTTGGCGCTTCTAATTCGCCTTCAAAGAGAAGGTAATTTAGCCGTACTCAGCTTTTTATTTCTTTAGCTTTCTTTTCGGCTCAATCGTTCACTGCAACAGCCGGCGTGCAGTGATGAAGAGGGTGGTGACGGTGCCCATCGCCGACACCGAGGGATCGCGGATAAAAGGTGAGGGGCGCCGCCGCCGGATTCTTGGTCTTGGAGGAAGTACGGCCAGAAGCCTATTAAAGGCTCGCCCTATCCTAGGTACCTACAAGTATATACGCTAGCTGCTCTCTGATTCGTAATTTGTCAAAAGGAAAAATATCAATATATTTGTAACACAACATAAATATCAATCATCTCTTTGTAACAGAGAATGAAAAATGGGTGTTTGTAACAAAATGGTAGGGGCTATTACCGGTGCAGCAGCTCGAAAGGCTGCCCGGCGAGGAAGCAAGTAGAGAGAAGCCGCGCCAATCCGACGATGTTGGTCGTTACCTACGCCTTTGATCACAACCACTCTTGGTTATCAACTCGCTCTTCGTCGTCTACCGTCGCCGCCTCCTCCGTCGTCACTTCTCCCCCTTCCCCCGCTTCTCCCAAGCTTCCCGCCGCCCTCTCGAGCCCTTCCGTGGCCGAAGACGACGACAAGTTCGGCGCCGCGGTCGGCGACGAGGCCCTCCTCCACGACGAGTTTGGGTGGTTCTCGGACATTGCCGCGGTGCCGCAGGGCGAGTCGACCCTTCACAGCCCAATTTGCTCGGCCGGGGCGGGGGAAGGCAGGGGCGTCGTCTACCAGATGGGGGAGGAGGAGGAGTCGCTCTTCGCCGACCTGGGCGAGCTGCCCGAGTGCTCGGTGGTGCTCCGGAGAGTGGAGGACGGCCGGCGGCTCGGCCTCGCCGCCGCGGCGCCGTGGTGCGGGACCACCGGTTGAGTTCGCGCTGCCACCGCCGCCGCGGGCCCCGCGGCCTTCCGTAATACAAACAAAGAAAATGTCTTTGTTTTATTATTTAAAAAAAAAACAATTAGAGAAAAGGACAGTAATTAATTTCCTTTTGGTTGCATATTGTGTAAGTACCCAATAAGCGGGGCTTTTAATAAAAATTTAGAGTGGGCCCGTCATTTGTCTTATTCTTCTTGTAATTATCATCAACCACTCTTACTAATCCGAGGGCACCTTCTAAATTCCATTTTGCCCTCGTTTTTAAAAAATGTTTGTCGTGGCTTTGATGATCCTTGGATGCCGGCTGCGATTATGGATTTGGATGAGCATGTCATTTTTTAATTTGTTATTCTTTGCTATTGGTTTTGTCTAACTTTTTTAATTTATGCTTTTAAAGAGGTCTGGTGTACAGGACAACACCCCCCACCACATTGGACAAATCACGCCTCAATCAATTCTTGTTCATAGGATACAAGTTCCTCTTTCTTCCTGTGGGCAATCTTTTTATAAAAAACTTATATGAAATTTTTTAGGTAAATAGATCATAGTTTATGTAAAATTTGTTGGACAGAAAAGGTTGCTAACTCTCTAGATATAACCACTTTGAATAACCTTTTATAAGAAGGTGCATCTTATAAGAACACTATTTTAAAAGAAAGTATCTTTCTGTAAGAAAATACATCTCGGAGGGGTAGCGTCTTTAAAGACTTGCATTTGCTTAAAAATAAGGAGAGTAAAAAAATCCATTAGAGCAAATTTGCGAAAAAATTCTTTCCCTACCATATTTAAGTATTAGATTGTACTTAAAAATGATTCTTTTGTTATTAAAATTTTCATTATTAAATTTGTCACCATTTTATCACTAAAATACAATGACAAAAAATTTTGCCACCGAATAACCATCAAATTAAAGCAACACAAAATTTGATTACCATTTTGTAACAAAAAATTAAGTAGCTAAATATTTGTTAATGATTTGTTGCCGTTTTCAAATGATAAGATAAATACAACTAAAATTTTGGTGGCATTATTTTTAGTAATTTGTCTCTAAAATTTTTGTTGACAAATTAATTTATCAATTTGATACCTTTTTCATTGTAAAAAATGAATGTCCCCAAAATCTTGCTGCTGAAACTTTGGTCTCATCATTTTTTTTGCAATTTGTCACCAATTATTTTAGTATCAAATTAATTTACGACAGATTCGACACCGTTTTTAAGTAATTTATTAAAATGTGATTTTTTCAAGAAAAAAGTTAGCACCGTTAAGCTTGTTGCCTGTTGCGGCCGTTAAATGGCTGCATGTTTACGCGGCCATAGCCACGCGTTTCCAACACCCGGTTGGCCGCCCCGCGCCGCCCGCCCTCACTGCTGCTGCATCCACGGCCTACCATCCCAGCCGCTCTGCACCACCATCGCGTGCCATTGCCGTCGGCCTCCCTCCACCACCGCGTCGCGCCACCGCTGCTGGCCACACCTGACGCCACTACTGCTGGCCCGTGCCACTGCCGACGGCTGGCCTCCACCACCACAGCGCGTGACCACACGGGCCACCGCCACCGGCTTATTTTGATTGGTCCACATACACTTAATGTGGATTCCACTGACCAATCCCACAAATAAAATAAGTTAACTCAGTTTGTAAAAAACCCCACTTGCAATAAAAGAAGCTCTCAGTAAACCCACATGGCGTGGACGTAAGGGGTTTTCTCACTGAATAAGAAAAACCTGAAAGATGATTGGGTGATAATCCTAACTTAATCTTACATATCATACTTATTACAGTAAGATCCATTTACCTTTACCCAAACCATCCTCCTCCGCTTCTCCCCTCTCTCCTTAAACTCCATTGCCTCCCCTCTCCCGATGGTGCCTCATCCCCTCCCCCTCTCTCCCATTGGCATCCCATTCTTCCCCATTAGCAACCCCTTCTTCCCCTCCCTCCACCTCCGCTCTCTTCCCCTTTCTCCCATCCCGCCTCCACCTCCTCCGACGGTGCCCCATTTTTCTCCTCTTCCAACTCCATGCCTTCCTACCTTGGCATGCCCAACTCCTCTTGCCAATGACATCGCCAGTCACCTCTACCTTTTAGATCTTCAATGTTTACTCTAAAAATAAAAAAGCAGCTGTGTAAAATCTGTTAATTTTTTTTTTGATTTTGATTTGTATGAAGACGATGATGCTCTCTTGGATTTGTTTATTTATTTTTGGTTTCTTTTGGCGAAAAGGCACGCGGGAATGGTCTTAGTCCCTGAATATTAAAATAATAAAAATATAAAAGAAGAAAAAGCTTATATCAAAATAGTTACGAACTCTATGAAATTAGTTGAAAATGAAGCCTTGTGAGATCTTTTTTTCTTAAGAGAAAGCATGCTAGATTTGTTTTTTTACAATGAAGATGAAGCATGCAAGCTGTAATTAGAATTTTTTTATTTTTTTTATCAAATTCGGTTTTTTATCCAATTGAACGGAACAGATTGAATTATATTAGTCGTTTTGGTTTGGTGTGGGTAAAAAATTCATTTCTATATAGTTCTAATTTTTTAATTTGAATTACTTATTGGAAAATAATTCAATTCGATTAGTTTGATACTCTTTTTTATCCACATCTAATATTTATTAGGATAAAATCAAGTATATAAGTAAAAATGAATTTATGATCTTTATTTTTGATTAATTATTAAAAAAATAATTATGACTATTAATTTGTATTTGAACTAAATTATTGTAAATGATATCAGAGTCAACTTAAGATTATATTGGACAAGAGACATAACACAGATTACACTGATAAGTTATTCAAAAGAATTTTAAAGGCAAAATTTCATTAAGATAGGTAAAATGAACAACTTGTTGAATAGATAGAATTTTTATCTAAATATTTAATGAGATAAGATCAAGTATATTATTATAAATATACTTACAATCTTTAATTTTATTTAACTACTTTTATAAAAATAATTAACCAGTTAGTTTGAACTTGGACCGGGTGGTTGCACCTCTCCCGGATTCGGGGACTTGTTATACTCGTTGCTTTCAAGAGTTTCAACGCTACATTTATTTTTAATCTTAACCACGATCGGTTGGAAAATAGAAACGACTAGATTTGTTTTGAAGCTTAGTCGATCAATTTTTGGTCACATACGCATCAGTCGAACTCAATCATTTGGACGCCGTCCTCACCCCAACTGGATCCGACTACTTAATACTTTTACAAAGGTGACGTTCAAAGTTTCGTCTAGATACATAACCCCGTTTGTTTGGTGATCAATCATCATGCTTCGCACGTCGCCCTCCATAATTGCCGACCATTAATTATCCGCCCATTCTTCTCTGCTCCTCTAAAATCATTCTCTTCTTTCCCAATTACATGAGCCCCTCTCCCTGCTAGGATTACCGTAAGACTCTTTCCAATTCAAGATCGCAACCACATAGTAATGTAAGATCTCTATATTCATGGGCGGCGAATTGAGGGTCCAGTTCGTACCCAGGAACGTCTCTGACCGGCTACTTATCAAGTTCTCCGACATATCGGAGCTCGGGTTCGACTACGAACAGAGCGGACTATGGTCGCCGCCGGTTCACCGCGTTGCCTTCCTCAGCTCCCCGGACAATTACGGAGTCTGCACCGACGAGGAGATGGGGGAGCGGCTGAGGAGGGTGACCGAGGCGCAGCTCCTTCGGAGGCTGCGGAGGGCTCGATTACTTTCCCGGCTCCGTCGGCTGTTGTCGTCGATGCCATTTCGGAAGGCGGTGGAGAAGCCGGCGAGTGGGGAGCAGAGATGAGTTGGCGTCGCTGGTGTTTGTGACATTACTGAGGGTATTATTGGAATATAAAAAAGGGGAGGTGGAATGTAATTTCTAGACAGATATTTTAGACTTCCAACTTCCTCCGGCATGTGGGCCCTCTTCATGAGGGTGGGACCCAATTAGAATATATATATTATATTTATTTATATTTTTACCAGTCAGTTTAATGGTCGTTCTAAAGCGTCATTAATGTGAGTAATTTTGTAATTCTTTTCAAACATTGTAGTTTTGTAATTTGTAACCTTGACCATATGTTTTCTTTTCAGTATTTGCTTAGGAAAAACTATTAGTTTTTTAATATATTCAAACCCAACTGATTTATAATCGAGCTAGCTTAAATTTTATTTCTCTATAAGTTTTTTATATAAATTAAGCAAAATTTGGCTTTGAAAAATTAAATAGTTCAACTTTACTTAAGTTATATATAAAATAGTTCATTTGAATGCAAAATTATTATATTATCAAGTAAGATCATTATTATGACTTGAGTTCATTTATTATTATTTTTTTGTATATTACCTACATAGTTGTATATGAAAATACATAAAATATTGTCGTTAATATAATTATCGAGTTTTTGGTCGAGTATTAAAGATATATATGCTGTATTGGCTTGATTCAAGTTTAGATAAATTAAATTGTACATGGAGTGAAACGAATTTAGTAGAAGTAGAGACAATTCAAAAAAATGGCATTTATAGTAAGTGTGTTGCATGAAAGTAATTATTGAGCCACAGAGTTGGGATTATTTTGTTGCAAAAATAGAGTTCATAAGATGACGCTTCTACAAAGAACCCAGCTCAATATGTGTCAGACATAATTTTTTATGGCAGTTGAATATTAAAACTTTGCATTCTGATCTAAAGACGAAGAAAAATGAATTATCTTGGCCCCGAGAGTAGTGATGCATCTGGTGGAATTGAAGCACTGTGTTCAACAAAACTAGCAATTGTCTCAGTACTAGCTAGTGAGTCTGTTGCAGTGAAAAATGTGTATTCAATCCTGGTTTCCACTTCTCCGAGCCCTTCCAAGACATTAACAACCATAGACATTGAAAGCCTCCTATTACAATCACTTTGCAAGCACCAAACAGCAATCCTTACATTTTCAGAGCTCCCTCCCTGTGTAGAAGCTGCATTTCTTCGCACCTATTGTCAAGCATTTCATGCAGCTTACCTTCTAAAGCTTTTCCCTTTAACAAGTTGAGCAACTGAACATCTTCCTCGGGTTGAGTATGGTCGAATACCTTTCTTCCAAAAAACTTCTAGCACCACAATCCCAAAGCTGAAAACATCACAACTTTCTCTGTGATCTTTGAACCCAACCATTCGGGGGTCAGATACCCGCGAGTTCCTCTCATCACAGTGAATACTTGGCTCTGATCCCTGTCTATCAATTTTGATAGCCCAAAGTCAGAAACCTTGGCATTGAAATGCTCGTCCAAAAGAATGTTTTGAGGCTTGATGTCTAGATGTGCTATTTTCTTCCTGCATCCTTCATGGAGATAGGCCAGCCCCCTTGCTACGTCTTGCTTTGTTTGGTGACTAAGTGGTTGGTTGCCATGGTGGGCAAAGATCCATTCGTCCAAGGATCCTTTGCTCATGTACTCATTGACCAAAAGGCGGTTGGATTTTTCTGCACAGAACCCTACTAGCCTCACAAGATTGACATGGTGAATTCCTCCAACGGCTTTAACTTCTGATAAGAATTCTTTCACCCCTTGCCCAATGTTCTCCAATCGTTTAACTGCTACTTTGGTGTTGTCTTGCATAAACGGAGCCAAATCCTCCCCTACCAAGCATTTTATGAAAATTGGCTGTCATGGATTTGAGTTCATCATAGGTGAATTTGACTGCCATCTCTGGTAGATCATCACCCAAGTAATCTTCTCTTTTCTTACGCGAAGATTTTATCATCATCACAAGGATCACACAAGAGAACAACGATGAGAAATGCTCCAATTGAACTTTCGAGTATGTATCTAATAATTGGTCTTGTATTCTGAGGTTTATGGTCATAACTATAAGGAGCTGCACTAGGTGTTGGAGCATGAGTTGGGGGGATTTGTATCTTGATATACGCAGATGACCAATATGTTAGAATGCCGCTCTGACTATGACAACGCTTCTGATGGCAAGAAGCAATACCCATATGTTAGATTTCTATTGCAGTCATATGAAGTGAACATAGCTGCTTTACAGGAACAATTCTGCAACCAAGCTTGCATGCAGTCTCCTACAGCTACCCCTTTCAAAGCTGCTGCTTCTTTATAAACATAGTTGAAGTCAGATATGCCATCTAGGTAGAGAAGACGATGATATTCGGAGGTTTCACAAGATAATGGGGTGATCTCACAGCAACCGAGATTGGGCTGTCGAGGATTGTTGAGCTTGAAATATTCAACATCAGAAACATTTGTGACAGGGCAGCTGCACTGCTCGTTGTTTGAGCAAACACCATAGCTCCCACACACTGTTGGGTAACTACAATCATCAAAATCAATTCCTCCATCAAAGACATCAACCAATTTTGTCCAACCATTGCTGGTGGTATATTCATGTAATCTGAAGTGGCCGTCCAATTCGAGCTTCATGAACTGAATTGATCGTGCTGGAGGCAATCTTTCTTGAAATTTTGTATCATTTTCACCAGCCAAAACAAGGTCGAGGCTGCCATTGACATATCTAGCAGCATCATAGGTTCCATTGTCAAAAGTATAGTACATCTGTGGATTGCTTGAATTGACCAAAGCAGACAAACCATTCTTGGTGAACGACATGTAGCATATGCCCGTTGTCCATTCTCCACCTAAAAGTCTTTGTCCTGCAACCAGCTGCATTCCAGGAAGAAAAGAACGTCTGAGGGATGATCAAAAGATTGCTAAATAGTTTCATTGTCCTTGTCAAGTACTAGATTTCTTGTATCCAACATACTAATGGCAGCAACTAGAACACTAGAATCAGAGTGATCACTTGACCATACAAAATACCGTTCTCATCTCTCAGACAGAAGCAACCTTCCGGACTTAGCTCAAGGGTGGAGTTCCCATTGATGGGATTATTTCTATTTGGTGACAAGACTATGCGAGGATCTTCCAATCTTGCCGCCCAAAACCCCACTATGAAGACAGCAAAGATGAATGAATCACAGTATATGTTCCGGATGATCTCTAAATCTTTGCACATGAATCCATAGTCAAAACGTGCGCCTTGTCATCTTCGTAATGCTTCCATGACATTATTGGTCTAATTTGTACATAGTTTATGCGGTTGTAACCACCTAGAAGAGATGGGTTGTTCACCCATGTCACAGTTTTGTCCAAAATGGAGAGAAATGCTGGTTGGGCGTGTAGTAATGTGAAACATGAAAAAAGTATGATGAGAAGGAAAGGATTGAGATATTCATGGGTTCAATCCTGCCAAAGGAAGAAGAAAGTTGAAGTCTGAAGGCATTGAAGAACACGGGAGATATTATGCTGATTAGCATTGTGAATTGGAGGAATGCAAGGGGTAAACATCACTGGGTCATAGCTTGAACAGCCCAAACTTGTCTTTGCTATTGTCACTTCCAAAAGCAAGACCTCGTATTCTACAGAGAAGATTGCAATGGAGTCAAAATCATATTTATCCAAGAGAACAACTTAATTCCATCTTGTTCTTAAGGAAGAATATTCTATTGTTCATTTGTTCTGTCGAGTTTGGTAATCATTAGCTATCCATTTTGCTACTACAAACGAGTATCCCTTAATCCATGACTTAATGTGCCTTATTTATCGATTTATTGAGTGGTGACTTTTATTAGTGCTACAAGTCTTCAACGAGAGGCTTCTTGATTTTTCTTTTTTAAAAAAAACGGTCTTCAACTAGAAATATTGCTATGTAAATCTTCAACGAGAAAAAAAGCCTTCATTCAACACAAGTCTTATTAGTGCAATACTGACTTCGGCTTAACCAATTCAGACATGGACAAATTATACATACCATATATTGGTCATAACCATGGTTGCATGAATCGGAATCGGAATCGATTTTCTAAGGACTTGGAATCAGAATCGGAATCGGTCTGAATTGGCCACGAATCAGTTCAGTTGAATCGGTTCAAATTAGTTTAATCGATCATATATAATAATTTGATAGTTTATAATATAAATATATTTAAATTAGTTATTGATATTATTTTAATATTATTCTGTGTATAATAGTATATGATATTTTTAAATATTTTTAAAGATTTTTTAAAATTATTTAGAATTAATTATTATTTTTGACTTGAGTTAGACTCGAGTCAACTTTTAATTACGAAAATGCCACCCTCAGAATTGGGCGGCGGTGGCGTGGTCGGACGGAGTTGAGGTCGGACGGCGGTGGCGTGGTTGGAAGGTCGGGCAGAGCGTCGGACGGCGGAATCGAGGCGGAATTACAGCGGAATCAGCGGCGGAAGCCGTCGGACGGCGGAAGCGCGGCGGAGGGCGAAGCTGAGGTCGGAATCGGGCGGCGGTGGCGTGGTCGGACGGAGCTGAAGTTGGACGGCGGAAGCGCGGCGGAGGGCGGCGGAGCGAACACGACGGCGGAAGCGGGGGAGAAGGGTAGGTTTTTAAAATCTAAATTACCATTTTACCCATGCTTAAATAATTTAATAAAAATTATACCTGGGGTATTTTAGTAATTTCTTACAAAACAGATTCCGAATTAAATCGGTCGATTCCGATTTAAATCGGCCGATTCCGATTCCGAGTTAGAATCGGCCGAAAACGGCCGATTTGTGGACCGATTGGGGGGCCGACTAAAACGGTCGGTTCTGCACGGAATCGGCTGATTCGTGCATTAGAGGTGATAACTAATCGAGTATAGTGGCTTGTATTTACTTTTGACTAATAATATTTTTAAACGATGAAATTAATAATATTAGTAATTTTTTGGTAATTATAAAAATTTAGAATATGATATCTATTGTAGTTAATACAAATAACCAAATCAAATCATTAAGATTATTAGAAACCTTTTTAGAAAATATCGTTAGCCTACTTGTTTTATTTTTGAAAAAATTCACACTGTAACTTGGTATAAATATTTCATAAACATAAAAATAATTATGAAAATTTAAACAAAGCTGTAAAAACAAATCATAGGGGCATAAATTATTATTATTATTATTATTAAAAAGTAAAATAAAATTTGTAGGGCCTTTGGCCAACAAATATTTTTACAAGCCTTCGTCATCACACTTCGCTCACCTGCAGGCTGCAACCATGGATGCTCTCATCAATGGCGGCGCTCTTTCGTGGTTCGCCCGCCTCCCAACCCCGTCTTCCTCCCTCGTCGCCGCATCCGCTCGCCGGAATCCAAGCCCTCCGACGCCGTTGAGGCCGACGACTCCGCCTTGCAGGGCAGCGGCTTCAACTTCCCCCTCAAGCAGGCGGCGACGGCGGCCTCCTCACCCTCGCCGGCGACGCCATTGCGCAAGTCAGCGGCCGCTGGAAACGCCTCCAAGCTTCGGAGTCTGATGAAAAGGTTCCAACTTTCAACTTTCTCTTCTTAAAATTTTCACTCTTGTACTGGTGATGAAGCTGCAAACTTTGTGCATATTGTTGGATTTCGATGGAGTTTGCTGTTTTCTGTTGTGCCTAGTTGGTGGATTCTGCTTGTTGACGCTCCATTGATTGATTGGACAATTGTTGCTAATATAAGAATGACACTATATGCTTGTATATGACACTATTCACTAAATACTGCAATATTTAAATATTGCTAATACAATTGTTTCTTTGTATATTCAATTGGACATTTAATTTATTTTTGCAATTTTGTTAGTAATATTGGAATAACTCCATCCACGCTTTGGTGGAGCTATTTTATTTGTATTGTTGTTGTTATTGTGAATATGACACTCTTCACTTGGATAGAGCACCTTATTTGCGCAATCGTTGGTAATATGGGTGTAGCACATTTAAATACTTTATTTTATATGTCCAAATTGTTGGTAATGTGAGCATAACAATATTCGCTTGAATAATTCATTTTACTTGTTCAATTGTTGGCAATGTGAATATTGCAGTATTCACTTTGAGTAAGGTATTTTATATGCGTGTGTGGATTTTTAATTTTTTGGGCACTGTTTCCGAGGAGAAAGTGCTGTATGAGATTGGTTGATGATATTGTGTTTTGGGTTGATTTTTTCCTTGTTAGGGAGCTACAGCATCAGATGTCTTGTCTGGCCATGATTGGCCCCGAGCCTTACGAATGGCTTCCTATGGTTTTCTGCTTTATGGTCCTGGTTCTTATGCCTGGTATCAGTTTCTGGATCATTTTTTACCAAAACCGACATTTACAAACCTGTCGTTGAAGGTATGATGGGGCCAGTGAAGAGTATTGCTTTGATTTATATGTTTCTGTTGATTTACTTAAAGGATTCTTGCAGGTTCTATTAAATCAGATTGTATTGGGCCCGTGTGTGATTGCCATTGTATTTGCATGGAACAATTTATGGGTAGGAAAGCTAGCCGAACTTCCAAAAAAGTATTCAAGAGATGCTTTGCCTACTTTGCTATATGGTGAGCTGCTGTGAGCTGCTTGTCTACTTTTTGTTGTAGTTTTCTGGTGGATCTTGTCCACCATTTAAATTCTAAAACAGTTAAAATAAGTTTTTTGGGGAAAAATAGTTAGAAACATTTAATCCTTACTTCATGTTTGCCATCTCTTTGAGGGAGAATATTGCTTAACTGGTCATGAATGGGCTTGTTTTTACATTACTGCCTTACTATTTGTGCAGGCTTCAGGTTTTGGATTCCTGTTAGTGTATTGAACTTTTGGTATGTTCAAAGGCCTTTACTGTTTTTTAAGTTATTAATCTCTGTGATTCTGTTAATTCCATTATAATGGCATGCTATCAAAACCATATAAGAAAATGTGACCATAATGAAAGTACTAGTCAAGTAAATGTTTTTGTTTATATTTCATTCTTCCCTACGGCAGCTTTGTGCATAAAGGCTCCTTCATGTGCGGGGTCCTGGAACTGGTCAGACCACAAAAGGCTAGCATTCCCCTATTTACATCAATTTCTGAGCAGTCCAAGGGTTCTTACTTCAGTGTTCAGTGACATATTAAACTTTTGAAGAACTGTTGCAAGACTAAGTTGATAGCAGGAACAATTAGTTTGCCCTTTCAATCTTGATGAGCAGCATGAAGTTTAGAATCTTTGCATTCCATCAGCATGCATTTCTTGCAAAAAAATTTCATTTATGTTCCTTTTGAGGCTTCTCTTATTTTGTTGTTGATGCTGCAGGGCTGTTCCACTTCAAGCTCGAGTGGCATTCATGTCAACTTGTTCAATATTTTGGAACTTCTACTTGTCCTCAACTGTCAGCAAGTAATGGAATATTTGTGGTGGTTGCCTTGTTACATTCAGTTTGGTAGATCATCTTGCCCTTTCTGCATGTAGAGCTTGTGTCTCCGGCAGTTCCTGATTCAGGTGTAATTTTTCATCCACACAAAACCAAAAAATTTTGCCAAGGTGGATGGTGCTATCGTTATCATTTTTATAAGCAAAATAAACTGATTGTGTAGCATGAAGTATACTTTGGCTACATTTTCTTTAGTGTGGTTTTAAAGGTAGTGCCAGCAAGTGTATGTTGTTACCTTCTATTCACTTCATATTTCTTCCTGTGCTATAATTTGTTATGATTGTTGGAAAAACTCTCTTATCCTTCTTGCTGTTCTCTATTGACTTATCGGTTTTAGTTTTCTAGATTAATGTGTAAATTCTAAAAATCTATTGTGTATGAACTACAGCACATTTGTTTCTGAATGGAAATTCTATGACCAGTCAGAATATGATATGTTTTTCACTCGCAGGTATTATAGTCATCAGAAAATATAAAAACAACAGATTTCAAGGTATGTAGTGCACTACCTTCTATGTCATAGTGAATACTGTTATGCTGGCATATGATTTGAAAAAGAAAGGTGATAGAATGGTTTTTGGGTTTCCATCTATTCCTTTGCATTCCACCTTTCAATTGAAGAAGACATTAATATAAGTTATTACAAGGAACAGATAAAATTGGAGAAAACAAAGAAAAACTGCTCTCAAGATATGGCTTTTTAGTCAAATTGTAATAGCTACAATGGGGCATGCACCTGGCTAGGAAGGAATTGAGCGCCACATTTACTGATCAAATTGTCTGCGTTGTGTGCAAGGGGCTCCAGAAAGATTGGTTAATTCGTTGCAAATTGGCCTAATGCTAGCTCAAGGAAAGAGGTTTTGAATGGATTGAGGAATAATTCAACTGCAAGTTGCTCTGTCGATCTCTATGAACGTTTGAAATTTCCTAACAATGTTGCAAAAGTGACTGTCATTAACTTGCCCTCTTTGCCAAAATAGTCTTAGTTCTCTGGTCGTGTAAAGTTTGCAGCAAACAGATCTTCCAACTTCAGATAGATAATTTCTCGGTACCAAAACAATGGTATAGAACGTAGACAAGGGGCATTGACCATTCTGTTTTTGGGTCAAATTTGCTCCTGGAGAAGATCATGACAACACGCATTGTTCAAGGCTCTTCCCATCACCTCAGATACTATTTTCCTTGGATGTCTCAGAGGTCAACAATGGGAAAACTGGAGACGTTCCTTTGCTTCTCGATCTCATGGGTAGGCTTCTAATTCTGCCAACACCACAATGTTGATATGAATGGGAAGTGTGCAGAATGCGACGTTTTGACTCTGGCCATTTTGCAGGCCTTTCAAGAGAGTATTCTGGAGCTTCCAAAATTTGAAGCCGCTATTTTAAGACTTTTAAGCTCCCACTGTTTACTGACTGAAAAGTAAGAATCTCACCTAACTTTAATTATCAAATAAAAATGTCATTGTTAGCATGCCTTGTTTTCCATGATGACCATGAATTAAATTTTATCCAAAGAAAACGTAATTACCGGTTAGGATATACCTTCTTATAGTAATGCAAGTAGGAAATATTTTTCAGGTTATGAATGTCTCAGCAGAAGCAAAAATGTTGTCCTAGTTATTTCGAAATCAACCCATAAAATCCTTACTTTTTCTTGCGGAAAATTCAGGTCTCTACTTCTGACTTGACGAAACTTATGATGGGGCTTCAAGGTTTTCATTTTGCAAAGTAAAGATTAAATATAATTTGATGAAATTCAAGACTGACATGTTCGGTGAAGAAGAAAACCAGGCAGAGTTATGAAGACCAGCTAATGTTACGCCAACTTTCTATTCTTCAACTCTATTCATAGTTGGATGATCCTTTTCATACTTGAATTGCTAGTGTAAATTGACTTTTGAAGATAGAAGTTTTGTATTATTATTGATATATTAACTGCTTGCTGGTCTTTTCCTGTATCAAGTCTTAACAAATTAAACAAAAATCTCAAATAACGTACTTGACACTTGCCTCCCATAATCTCTCAACAAAATTCTTCGTACATCTAATCCAAGAAAAAAATTAAATCTTCCCATTGAATGCAGTGTTCCAAGGTTTGATGGTGATATAGAACTTCTAATATTTTCTTTAGAGTTAATATTTTGACAATAATGGTTGTATGAAAAGTATTTCACAGACCTTTCTAACCTTTGAGATTGATAAAGAGCAAAGGAAGAAAGATTGTTATTAGTTGTTGGAAAGAGAAGGGAGCAAGAATCAGGCATCACAAGAACAAAGGTGTAACAAGAACAGGCATTTGAGTAGAACTACAATATGAATCTTCTTTCTTTCCAATCATAAGTTTCGTGTAAGACAAATGAAAGAATGTATGATATTACAATGGAGAATACCAAAGGAGTGTGATTTGTAACAGATAGCTATAGAACAGGAACTGTTACGGACATCTGAACAGATACATCACCAATAAAGCTTGCTCCTATTTGAGCTCCAGGAGAACCATCTAATCTATATGTTTGTTCCACGGCTCCCCAACCCTCCATGGCAGCTTCACACCTTTGGCACACTCTTGCCAGAGACACCACCTTCCTCCTTGCTCTTTTCGTTCCGGTGAACAGGAGGGACTGCAGCAGACTACCCAGTGCTGGAGCCCTAATCACCTTCTCTGTTACCATATACCCGCCACTCCGGCACAATTCAAGCAGTGCAACCACTGCATTTTCCTTTCCTTTAGGACTCCCTCTCCTCATCAATCCAACCAAGCCAACCACTGCATCTTCTTCCTTCCCTACTGCCTCTGACCCTGCTGGCTGCCTAACCAACAATGCCAGCGCTCCAGCTGCCTCATTGCCCACCCATTCAGTCCGCAAGGCGGCCACCAATGCAGAGGTGGCACCAGACTCGACCAGCCTCGCACAATTCTCTTGATGTGTTGATAAATTGAACAATGCTGTGACAGAATCTTTCCTCCCCGAGGGCTTCCATTTTTCAACAGTTCAGCCAGTGCCTCAACAGCTCCATCTTGATCACTGATCAATTTTTTGTACTCATGAACAGCTGACAGACTAAACAAAGATGCTGCAGCATTCTCTCTGGCCTCCTCAGTAATACCATGCCTCAACACATCCACTATTGATTCCAAACACCCTTCTTCCTCCATGATCCGGCTCTTGTTCTTATCAAGTATTGACAAATTAAGCATTGCTGTGACTGCATTCTCCTGGGCTATTGGATTTGACGAAGATAGCAGCCGTTTCAGCAGAGGAATTGCTCCAGATTCCGCAATACAAACGCGGTTCTCCATGCTCGTCTTGGCCAACAATCTTAGCTCTCTCACAGCAACTGTTTTTGCAATTTCGGTCCCGTTAGACAGTTGCTCAACCAAAAGGAGCACAGTGGCTCTATTTGCTGCAACAGTAGCTCTGGTGGCCGCCTGAGGGGCAGCAACCACCTCCCAATTTTCAGGAGAATCATAGGGAATACAAGAAGCAGCACACCACTGCGAGATCAGTCCTCGCAGAGCTCGATTTGGAACCAGATGGGTGTGTGTTAGAATCTGACCAGTCTTTGGGCAGCTGCAATGGCCATCCTCAATCCAACGCAGGATTGAGGGCCGATCATATGTTTGCCCAGTTGAAACAATGACAGGGTCTCTCATTAGATCAAAAGAGATAGGACAGCAAAAGTCTTTTGGAATAGGAACACAAGCATCCCCACTCTCTTTACAATCCGATCCCTTCTTCCATCTCTGGAATTCAGATGAAGTGCTCCCGTCGACATTTCCCGCCATTTCATGAACTTCAAATCCGAACAACAGAAACCTGCAATACCTGAGAAGCGCCACAAAGCTATTGAACAAGGACGTCGAGGTCTCAACATCTTCGTCTTGGTAACACATGACCAGCTCTTCAAGATATTCAATCTCGACAAGACATGACATTGCATCACATACCCCCAATCCCTCGACCAAAACTGACCTCAACTCGGTCGGATCAGGGACCTCGCCATGTTCAAACTGGTCGATAAAGGAGAAAAGTCGCAACCTCAGAGATTCGTCACCTGGGTCAACCAACAGCTTCGCTTGTCTAGACTGCTTCCACAGCAGCTCCACGAGCTCCTCCATGTCCGGTGACAAGTTGAGCTCTTTTGCCGGGAAGACGTCGAGCAACGTCGCCATATGCTGGTCCAAATCATGGAAGCAAGCAGAGATGACGCGGTTCCTGATCAGAATCGAAACCTTGCTCGATTGGGAGCAGTACTCAAGCAGGATTTTGGATCGGTAAAGCAAGATGTAGAGCTCCTCGAAGCAGAGGGTGACGGATGGGGGCATGGGGAAGGAGCAGGTCTCCTTCAAGTACTCAAACAGAGCGGCCAAGACGTTGGTTTTCCGGACCAGGGAGCGAGCGTTCCTCTTCTGGAAGGGAGGGAGCCAGCGGCGACGACGCCGACGGCGTCGCCGGAGACGGCGAGCAGGGCCTGGATCAGAGACAGGTCGGCGAGGTCCACTGGCGTAAATAAGGCACCGACCGGCTGTAATCGCGGGTGGCGCTGCTGTGCCGCCATGGAGCAGTTCGGAGCCCGAAAATGGCAGTTGCCGGAGCTCAATTCGCCCGTTTCCGATCTGAAAAATCCCGCCGTCGGCCAAAAAAACAGCAACTTTTGAAGCGAAAGCTTGCAAAGATCACAACTTTCCTACTCCCAAACTCAATCTACACAATACCCGAATCCAATCACCAAAATCTCAAAACAAGGAAAGCTCACAAACAACCAATATTCGCCCAGTCTGTCAAAGAAGAAGAAGAAGAAGCCAGAGTTTACAACCTTACCACTTCCAAGCTCAATCAACACAACACCTTACTCATGTAATCACCAACATACAAATAAACGGATAAAGAAAAAAGAAATTTTTTTTGCAAATTCCCCACTTCTGAGCTGAATCTAAACAAGACCCAACTCCAAACATCAGCATACAGATGATTGGAAACCAAAAAGATTGCGAATTTCCCACTCGTAAGCTCAATTCAAACAAGACTCAACTCCAATCAACAACACAGAAAAAACTGAAAACAAAAAAAAAGCAAAAATTTTCCACTTATCAGCTTAATCTAAACGAAGACCCAACTCCAATCACCAAAAGAGCTCACAAATTATGTTAGAATAAATAAATAAATAACTCACAAATTTTTAGCACCAAAAGCCGCTCAACAAGTAGCAGAAGTAGAAGAAGAAGAAATGGAGAGTGTGGTGGGGAAGTAGAGATGAGAAGGCGGGTTCATCGATGAATGAATGAATGAAATATATATTATTAATTATTAAATAATAATAATAATAATACAAGGAAGTAATGGCGCGTCGAAGCCGCTGCTGGGTCGCTTCTGGAAATTTCAAGGGGGCGAAGGAAGCGTTGACGGGGACCTTTGCCATTTGCTTTGTTGACAAGGGTGAAGCTGCCGCTGCTATTGCTAATACATATGATATGATATATGATGCTTAATAATGCTCATTCTTCTTCCGATGTTTCGTATTTTCTGCGTCGATGAAGAGTTGTCTGTATTGTAACGGAAGGCATCGCAGTCAAGAGGGGGGACGAGACGAGGTTGTGTATGACTGCTCTGACGTCGTCTCAAGTACGGTACTTATTTCTACGGCCAGCCTGAAAATTGAAGATCTCCGGCGAACAATTCTTACTTTTGGGCCTGAATATTTGATGAGGTGCCACTTGACTAAGCTTCAACTCATTAATAACTTGCTTACCAAATTGACGATTAGACGATATAAACATTCACATTGTCGGCTAAAGTTAGATAAAAAAATTTTTTTATTGGGGTTGGTAATTTTTTTAGATCCTAAAATTCATCTGATTTTGAAAAAGCGAAAATAATTTAAAGAGTTTACACAGAGGGCATAGTTCAAAAACTTGAAAGATTAAAAAAAGAATCTAACTAAATAGACTATTAAATTATAATGACATTTTATCATATTCGGCTTTTTTGTCCCTTTTAATACCTTGACGTCTTTTTTTATTTAATCGTTTAAGTTTATTTTATTGCTATAGTGTTTTGACATTTTTTTAATTATGATTGATTCTTACCCTATAATGACTTTATTGGCTCATTCATACTTATTTAACTTATTTTTTCAATTTATTTTCTATTGTTTTTATATAATCATTCTATTTTGAAATAGCAAAATTTTATTATTGTCAAACAGATATTCACTATTTTTATTTAAAAATTAATCAACTTTTAGAATTTAATTTTATATATATCATTAATATATACAGATTAAACATATTGAATCTAAATTCATACCTTTGCATTTTGCAACAACGGTCTAAATCATGAAGTCACAAATCCAAAAATACTTTAATCTACACATTAAATCAAAATCACCGGATAACATGTGGAATCAAAATGAAAGAATGGTGGAAAAACTTTTTCTTGCACCGATTGGATGCGCACGTATTTGTAGAGAGTAAAGAGGTGGTTACCTAGGAACACCTTTTACGTGGTTGTAACTTCTAGAAAACGTATAACTATCATTTATAATTTCTAACAAAATTTATTATCAATAAATTTCAAATATACCCTACACGGTTCTTTGACTAGTTTATTGGGTTTTTGACTAATTTATTGATAAAATTGTTTTTCTGATTCTCGGGCAAAGGAATTGATAGAGAAAGAAGGGAAAAGATGCCTCCAAATTAAATATAAATTTTATTTGCACATTACTGAGTAGAATTTGAGAGGATGGTTCGTTTCTAAAAGTCTAAAGGTGAATTATTTGGAAACGTTGAAAAAACTGGACCTCATTAATGTTTAATTTAACGTGGCCCTGCGTTCTTAACATTAGAGTCCAAAAAGGTATATAAAGTTTTGTGTAAATATCATACAAACTATTAAATTATAGTGGATCAACGCACCTCAAATCAAACGAATGGCTCTAATAATTTAGATCACGAATCAATTACTTCACGTCGAGGTTTTTTCAGAGTGGTTACCAGAGACCTTTGTATAATTTTCATTCATATAAGAAATTCAGATTCGACTTGGTATGATATGGAGTGGAGTTGAGTCATAGTCGACTTTAAGCAGACTCAAAGTTATTTATATTAAATATTTAATTATATAAATAAAAAAATTATATAAAATTAATATATATTTCTTTTTAAACCCTTGAAATTAATAAATATATGATTTATATTACTTAAAAATATTAATTTAACTAATATATAAGAAAGACAATATATTATGGTAATTTAATACTTATATGTACATTTTGATTGATTTTAAAGATATATCATATTTGAATAAAAATATATAATCATAATTATTTGATTTTTTATTATATTTTTTCAAAATAATTAGATAATTTCTTATTACTAAGAAATTAAAATTTAAGGATAACTGAGTTTCAAATATGTAATTTTCTACTATGAAAGATATTTTTATTATTTAAAAAAAATAGCAAGATTTGAACTTGTGACTATCCAAATGAGGTATTTTTATCATATATTTTGATTTTTTTGTATTTTTATTGGCTTATATATATATATATATATATATATATATAATATCAATACAAACCTTAAAATTGTAGCGGATCAACGCATCTCACAACAAACAAAAGACTAATAATTTATATCAATTATTTTTTCGCGTTAAGATTTTTTGGGCTCTAATAATTTATATCACATATCAATTTCTTCAGTTAGAGTTTTTTGATAGTGGTTCTAGAGAGCGTTAAATAATTTTCACTCTTGGAAACAATGAAAGACTATTTTCATTTACAGATTATACATCTTTGTATAGAGAAGAGAAGGCCATACCTTTCAATTAGGGTGCAATACTTTTTTTACAACGATGCCATTTTTTTCAAAGGATATAATAATCATAGTTTAAAAATATAAAATTTGAATTCAACTTGACGTACTATAAAGTGGAGTTGACTAAAAGTAGAAGAGTCCAAGTAGACTCAAAATTATTTATATTAAATATTTAATAATATAAATAAATAATTGTATAAAATTAATATATATTATTTTTTGACACTTAAAATTAATAAATATATGATTTATATTACTTAAATATATTATTTAACTAATGTATAAAAAATATAATATATTTTGATAATTTTGATGACTTGACTAAGGGAATAAATTATTAAATTAGTAAATATAGAATCATTTGTAGAGTTTGATTTAATAAGTTATGGAGTGGAGTCAGACGTCATAGAGCTTTTAGATTCAATTTTTTAAAACTATGACATAATTATAATTAATGATGTATCCGTTTAATTTAAGCGTTACAAGATAAAAATACCGGACCCACGGGCGATGTGACTAGAGCCTAGATTGCTCGTAACGTCGCAATTTCCAACACAAACATCTAATGAAATTAGAAAAGCCACACGTATATATATATATAGGTTTATGCAAGATGTTACAATGTTTGAAACATCTTCTAATGCTTTAATTTAATCAGATTCTTCATTCGTACACTATGTAGGTGCCAAAAAAGTAGTTAGTAGGTAAAGATTATCAACAAAACAAACTAATATAAAACTCTCGTCCGGTCTGATCTCGTGTATTCACGATCCAAAGCAGGTCTTTGATAATGTAAACACACTAAATAAAAACCAAATCAACGAGATTTTTCAATGTTGTAGTTTCTGCTTCGTCCGCCACACTCTTCGTAGAAATGCTTCCATGAATTGCCTGTTTTGACTTGATAATATTATTGACATCGATTTATATTGTAAATTCTATAATGTGTGAAGGGAGCGTATATATGACAACTAGATATATATTAGTTGTATTCATATATTTAAGATATGTTTGTAGCAAATTGTTTCTTAATTGCTTAAATGATGTAAAAATTGGCCAACTCAATTGGTTGGTAATTGATGGTGTCAAGTTGCGGGAAGCAAGAAAGAGATTGTTAGGATACAATCAAAAAGGATTTTAAACCATCAAAAAAAGCTTGCAACATGTATCACCGGCTTCTTTTAATCAAAAATCTAATTCAATAAATAAGGTTTTTTTATTAACTTATATAAAAATCACTAACATCGTCCACAACCATGTGAGATAAACTCAAGAGAGATAACAATTGCTTGTACATCAATTAGAAGAAATTGACAGGTTGCAATGATGCTAATGATTAGATTTTTTCTGTTATGAACTTCAAGGATTTCCTTGTATCTTTGTCTTTTTGGGCTTTTCTAAAAATAAGAATTGTCTTCTTGGCATTTGTCAAGATTATCAATTGATCAATAGGGTTCACGGGCTTCTCTATTTATTATGTTTTTTATTTAAGCCTATTAGGTCATTTGCTTCGTATGCACGTAAAGGTGCTAATCGAGCGAGTGAACCAAACTCAACTTATGTTTGAACTCGGCTCGAATAGTTTGAAACTCATTCGAACTCGATTCGAGATCGAATGAGTTTTGAACATACATGTTTGAGTTCGACTCAAATATCTTTTATGTGTTCGAGCTCGACTCGAGCTCGAATACACTTAAACTGTTTAATTTTTTCGAGCTCAAACCTAGCTTGTTCGTGAGCTTGAAACCGGTTCGATTAAAAGTTAAAAGTACCTCACTTAAAAAAATGCTATCAATGTGGATTGAACCCACAACCTTGAGGTCATCAACTTGAATACTTACCATCTCAACTATCTCACTTCTTTGTTATTATATTATATATATATATAAATAAATAAATATAATATAATATAATATAAAAACTATGTTATTATATTATTTTATCTAGAGTCGAGCTACGAGTCGAGTTCGAGTTATAACCAGAGTCGAGTCGAATATGACCTTGCTCAAGCTCGTCTCGTAAGATTCGAGTTCGAGTCGAATTCGAGCTCGAGCATTTAAATGTCGAGTTTCAAGTCGAGTCAAGCCGAGCCGAACACTAAATGCTCACGAGCTGGCTCGCTCAATTAGCAACCCTATATACATATAAGTCCAAATATTTTTATCAATAGTTATTAATGTATTATTGTAAAACTTCATTTTAAGGCATAAATAAAACCTTGGGGTGAGCATGTGTAAAACCTACGATTCAAGTCAGGGTTTCATATTCAGAACCGGTCGGTTCGACTGTTATTTTCGAGTCGAGTCAGTTTCAGAACACGTGTACTGAGCCGACGCCGGTCTCGTGTATGAGCCATGAGGGTCATGTGTACCCAAGTATATGATGATAACGTCATGAACACAGCAGAAAAGAATGAGTTATCAGAATATATGAGAGTATGTTGTTCATTTTTTATTATGATATATAATGGATCATAGGATTAGTTTTAGGCCGTTTACCGCGTTAGGACGCGTTACAGGCATTTGGGTGGGTTGATAGTTCTAGAGCATATCATTATGATTTTTTGGTGTTGTTTGATTTTATAGAATTTTTCCCAAATTTTTTGGAATTTTTTTACGACTTAAATATTATTTTTGACTCGAGTCGAAGACGAGTCAAGTAATATTTACGACTTTGCCACCACACACCCCCGCGCCCTTCTTTTCTTCCCCAAACCCTTGCCCGACGCAGCCCTTGTGCGCGTCACCGGCGCCGTGCCGGCGCTGCCGGCTGCCGTGTCCGCGCTGCCGATCGTTGCCGCCTAGCCCATCGTTGCCGCCTAGCCCCGCGATGACGTCGCCGTGCTGCCCCGACCAAGTCCGGCCCCATCGGGCCGCCGCGACGCGAGGAAGCCACGCCGCGATGCTGCGCCCGCGTTGCGCTTCCGTTGCCGATCTGCTCCGGCGACCAGCGCCGCCGCGATTGGTCGGTCGCCTCAGCACCCTCAGCCCTCCAGCGACCTTCCCCGACCGGAACGGAGGCCATTGCCACCCTAGCCGGCCGGATCTAGCCACCCATCGCCGCCGGCCATGTTTGTGCATTTTCCCGCGAGCCGCCACCTCCGTTGGCCGCGTCGACCTCATAGATGAGTCGGGCTCGCCGAGCCGGTTCCAAGGGTACCCAACACGACCACTTTCTGGCCAGTAGACGCCACCGGCGACTGTCGCCGGAAAACCGCCGAAAGCCGTCACGAAAATCGAGAATTTCCGGAACTAGCCAGAATTCACCGGATCTTCCGCGGGGCTCACCCAGTTGAGCCCGATCGAACGTTGGACGCCGAGGAGCACCGAATTCGAGTTCCGAGATGCGCGACGGAACCCTAGCCGTCGCCGATTGCCGACGACGTGAGGTATAATTACCTCCGATTTGATTATTTAAGATTGATAATGATTGTTAACATAGCATGCTAGAATTGGTTAGTTAGGATAAATGTATGACTATGAATGAAATGATGATTGAATGATGAGATTAAGTGTGAATGAAGAGTAAGTGATCTAATGAGGTAGATTGAGTCGGAACATGATAGTGACCACGATGTAACTTAGAAAAGCACAATAAAATTGGTATGAATAGGATGAGTTAGAATTACTTTCATATTTATGATTATTTTACTGTTGATGGATGTGGTTTGATTATGTGAGTGTGTTGATTATATGACGAGTTTGATGCATCATTTAGTTAGCGGGCGTTAGTATTTAGTTTTGATGTGTAGGTACAAAGTAGGAGCTCGCCGCCTAGGCGTGATGACACGCTTGGAGCTTCTACTAGGTCCGTTTAGGACTCGACTCTGTTTTACGTCTTTCGATTGTATGTTTATCTTATCATTTGCAGGACGGGTTAAGTGGCGTTTTATTGGATCCCACTTAACTCGGGCCATCTAGCCGAACAGATTTCCAGATTAATAACCCCTCGAGGATGATTTCGAAACCAAGATCCACCACAAGTTGCCTTTGGGCCTATTATATAAATCCCTACCCAGCCCTATATGTAACACCCCGTTTCGGCTCACCCATGAACCGACCCGGAAATGTCACCGGCGACCGAACCGTTCGCTAATCTACTGGGTTCGGTTAAGCCGACCCGGATCTGCCCTCGGCGTCTCAAGATGGAGATGCAAACATGAAATGCATGAATGGGAACGATTGGGTTCTAACGCGGTCCTACATGCATGCTATGATGTACAAGCAAAAACAAGACAAAACAATAAATGAGAAACCAAAAGAAAATATATACTACTACGTAAAAACGGACAGAGTTTCCCCTAAAAGTGCAATAAGGGCCAACCTGTCCACAACAAAGGTATATAAATATTTTATCAAAATACGACAAAACATAACAATCTACCGCGGCATTCCATTATTATCTCATTTGTTTTCATCTAAGCCGAGGCTGAACTCCAAGGCTCCCTGCTCATTCACATCTATCCGTTCATTTCATAACAGGCAATTCATCAAGACAAAAACATTCTAACAATCATTCACACAGCATTAAACAACCATCATTATACATTACACGCGGCAGGTACATGTGTGCGCGGTTCCGTGCTGCTCCTCCGCAGTCCCGACAGCTTTCATTGCTCGCATTCCTCACCTACATATATATAGAAAAACCGTCAGTAACGAGTGTTACCGGCCCGAAAAATAACTAATATCAATCTGGCACAGGAGAGCAAACTCTCCTGTTGAATGAAAACCATATACTTCCTCAAGAACTCTCATCAGGGCACATACGGGAGCCGTCGCCCTCGGGTCGACAGCGTCCCCCTTTCTTTCTCATTCTCATACCTTGGCCATTTCTCTATCGCTTCTCGCATCAAATCTCATTCCTTTCCGCCCTCTGCACCTTCCATATTACTCCTGGCCTTGAGCACGAAGGCCGAGTACTCTCAGGCAGTCGCCTTTAGTACCCTTTGAAACCACAAGTCTAGACATGCGCTGCAATGCAGTACCCGTGAACCTCCACACTTCTCCGGGTTTGAGGAACTCAAAGGTGGAGTTGTCAGGATCCCTCGGGAATGAAACGGCCCGCACACCATTCCAGAGCCCACTATCGACACACACGTGCCCGCTCGCGTAGCACGGTAGTCGGATTTCCCTCATTCAATCTCTCACAAAAATGCGAAAACTATACATATATATAGGTCTGGGTTGGGATTTATACAATAGGCCCGAAGGCAACGTGAGCTGGATCTGAAGTTCGAAAACAAACTCGAGGGATCTCATCCTCGAGGGTTATTAATCCGAAAAATTGTTGGCTAAATGGCCCGAGTTAAGTGGGATCCGATAAAACGCCACTTAACACGTCCTGCATGTAATAAATCAAATACACAATAGAATAGCGTAAAAACAGAGAACGAGTCCTAAACGGACCTGGTAGAAGCTCCAAACGGGTCCACGCGCCTAGGCGGCGAGCTCCTACACCGTACCTACACAATCAAGCTAAAAACTAACGCCCGCATGATGAATCACACATCCTATAGCATGCACACACAATCAACACAATCACGCATCAATCAACACACATCAACCTATATCAATTCTAGCAAGTCTACTTAGGCTAGTTTGCATTAAATCATGATCATTACCTAGTTACCCTAATTAGTTTCTTAGCCTCAATTTTTAACACCACTCAATCAAACAAATTTCATATTTTATCCTTAATCAAATCTACATTTATATATATTATTATAACACACAATTCACCAATCCTAGAATGCAATTCTAATAATCAATACTTTCAAATAATTAAGTTAAAATAAATTATACCTCGCGTCGTCGAAAATCGGCGACGGCTAGGGTTTCCGTTTCGTGGCTCGAAACTCGAATTCGGCACCTAGCGGCGTCCGAAGTCCGATCAGATTGGATCGGGTGCGTTCGGCGGATGATCCGGCGAATTTCCCACGAATCCAATTTTCCGGCGGTTCCGGCAGTTTTCCGGCGAGTGTCGGCGGTTTTCCGGCGGATTCGGCAGTTTCCGGCGATGATTCGGGACGGGGCAATCAGGGGGTCTATCGGCACCAGCTCGACGAGCTTGGTCCGATGGTGGTGTCAAACAAAGCAACCGGGGCGGCGATGACTGTCGGCGGCAGCGTCGAAAATGGGTGGCGGCGGCGGCGTGCTCCGATCGGGGCTGCGGCCGGCCTCGACGGCGCTCGGGATGGTGGGGGAAACGTCGGCGACAGCGAGGGGGTGGTCGTCGGGGTCACAGCGGCGGCGGCGTGGCCCGGACGGCGGCGAATCGACGAGGGAGGGCGTCACGGCTTGTGGGGCGATTCCAGCGTCGTGGCGGTGAGACGGTGGCCGGGGTGGGTCGTGGCGGCACGGCGACTGCACGGCGGGGTGGGGTGGCGTTGATCGGCGGCAGCACGACGTCGACAGTTGCGGCGGCGGCGACGACAACAACGGCGGCGGCGAGGGTTTTGGGAGAGGAAGGTGTCGGGGAAGATGAAGAGGCGTCGATGGCATTTTTGTAAATTAAGTCTTGACTCGACTCCGACTCGAGTCAATAATAATAACTATCTCCTAATAAATCCTAAAAAAAATCCAAAAAATTTGGGAAAAATCCCGTAAAATCAAACGAACACAGCAACATCCAAATGATATGTTCTATAACTAATAACCCACCTGAATATAATCCAACGTGTCCTAATGCGTTATTCGGCCTAAAACTATTCTGCTAAAAAATAAAAATAACAATCAATACTGTATACCTCCATATACTTGATAACCCATTTTTCATCATCTTTTAGACGTTATCATCGTACACTTGAGCATACATGACCCTCATCGCTCATAACTCACAGCTGGCCTCAACTCAGCTCGCGGTCCATGAAGCTGACTCGACTCGAACCAACGGTTGAACCGACTGGTTCACTCCCGTAAAACTCTGACTCGAGTCACGGGTTTTACACTATATATATGTAGTTTTCGCATTTTCAGTGAGACGAGAGATGGAGAAACCGACTGCACGTACCATGAGCGGATGCCGTGATAGTCAAAGCGGGCTCTGGATTAGTGCCAGCAGACTATTCCATTCCCGAGGGATCCTAACAACTCCGCGTTCGAGTTCCTCACACTCGGAGAACGTGGAGGTTTACGGGTACTGTTTAGTACAGCGCATGTCCGGACTTGTGGTTCAAAGGGTATTAAAGGCGACTGCCTGAGAGTACTCGACCTTCGTGCTCAAGGCCAGGAGAAATATGGAGGTAAGGAGAGGGCTTAGGATAAAGTTTTACTTGAAGTACTGAAAAAGAAGTGCCGAGAGCGGCACAGTACCAACAGCAGATCACTAAGTTCGGGATGCTACCGGGTCTGCAGCCCAGTGGCTCCTCAGTAGTGCCCTTCAGAGTGTTCACGTGGAGTATATGATGTTTTCTTTTATATGAGAGTTTGCTCTCATAGCCAGTTTGTTATAGTTATTTTATTTTCCGGACCAGTAACACTTGTTACTGATGTGCTTTTATACTATATATAGGTAATAATCACGAGTTGGAGGAGCCAGCTGGGACGGAGGAGCACTGTTGTCGTTTGCATACATGACAGTCGATTGGGTGATTATATTGTGTTTATGATGTTATTGTATAGTGAATGGTGTGATTAAATGTTTGAGACATGATGATGTGACATGATTAAATGTTAAGACATGATAGATTGTGAAACATGAATAGAGTGCACAGTGGAAGTGTTGTGGGTTGAGACCCCAGTTCTAGAATGAGTTTATAGTATATTAAATTGTGTTAATAAAATTGTTGATATATATGCATATATACTTGTATGTATTACTTTGACAGGGTGGACCCTAATTGCACTTTTAGGGGAGATTTCTATCCGTTGTATTTTAGAATTTTTACTAATTTTGATCATAATCGTATTGTTGTATGAATTACCTTGCACGTCATCCATGTAGTATCATGTTAGGATTTTGAGCATTCATTCATGCATGACGAGTCGTATCTTCATCTTAAGACGCCGAGATTAGATCCGTACAAGTTGAGTTCGGGTTAGCCGACCTAATCAGGGCCTGTAATATGCCGGTTCGGTTTACGAGCGTGGATCGGATTTGGGGTGTTACAGCATGAATTAAGGTCGACCAATCCCAAAAATTACAATTAAGTAAGCTTATTCCCTCTTAATAATATCGCTTTTAAGAAAGTTCTAAGTATATGTTAAATAATGTCTTTTTTTAATGGCTTGAGGTTTTGAGGCAAGAAGTAAAACATCTAAATTTATACGGTATTAGACCAAAAGAACCTGGGTTTGAATATCCTCCCAAAGCACAATACCATAATAGGATGCAATTATTAGGAATGCCAGGATGAGATACACTTGGGGGCACACAAAGAAAAAGAGGTCTCTTTTTCCCAGTTTACTCTTATTTTCTTATTTTGCCCTCCTTTTCATGCGTCCCTATCTGCACACAATACTGGTGTTTCTAATAATTAGACCCATAATAAGTATTACATTTTAGCCTTAATATATACGGGAGTTATGCCCCATACAATGAGCTACAATTCATGTAGTTCCTATGATCTATATTTCTGAGTTTGCTACCCGAAATTTACATAAATAAATGTAAAAGAAAATAATTAGATTACCTATAAACTAGGAAATCAAATCAATGTTCTCAAAATGTAAAAAATATATTATATAATTAATTTTCAAGACTCATGTATTTCGATGGAGTCTCAACATAATTTTTTTAAAAATTAATTATATAATATTTTTACTCATGAATTTAAAAAAATCTAAAAATAAATTATTTTAATGTCTAAAAAAATCAACCCCTTATTTATTTACTCTACTTTTCATATATATATATATATATATATATATATGACATTATGTAGAATCCACTAAAAGAAATAAAAATTAAAGGTATAGCTCATATAAATTATACCAGTTTAGTTCACATTAAATTTTTCTCACTCTATATAATTAGCTATCCTCTTAGAAATTTACATTAATTAATTATATTATTTATTATAAAAATTATGTTCAGACTCCATCGAATCAACTCTATTTGAGTGAGTCCAAGTTAAGTTTTTAAACTATATAATAACCTAGCTGACATCTCTTGCAATAATTTAAAACATTCCCATGGCATATCTGAATTGGGTGTTCCTATTAGTTTTCCATTTCAAGTAGTACATAACATACACACAACAGTGTAGAATGTCTAACATTTTTTTTTCCCAGTTTGCATTCTTAAAATTTGGTTATCCCACACATTGACAAAATAAAACCATACTTATATAGTTCTTATATGAGTTAATAGAAGCCCATGCTTGTAAAACTAACCACTACAAATATCAAAGGTAGATGAAGAAAAACCACACAAATATTCTATTGATTCTCCTACAATTACTTCTGATCTCCCCATTGCTTCCAGTAAGGGGGCTAATGTTCCCCGACTTAATCATGGCCGCTACAAAATCATTTGTAAACAACCTCAAATTCTGGCTATAAGCCGTCACCAAGCTATCGTGAGACGCACCATTGAGTAGCTCCGGGTCAGAGTGCAGAACCCCTCTCTGTGCCACCATGTTCTGGAAGTAGTCGTTGCCGAATCGATTTGGGTCTGGACGTCAAGTGGGGCGAGGTTGTCGTCGCCACCGGAGGCGGGGCAATTGGTCTGCCGGAGGGAGGCGAAGCGGGGGTTGATGTGAGCACGGATAGGTGGTGCAACGAGCTTGGCCCATGGTGTGGCCGCCAGAGAGTGCGGTCAAGTCGCAGGCGGTGAGGACCTTGGCCGCGAACATGGAGATGAGGGTGGCGAGGCTGGCAAAAGGCGGTGGCAAATCGTTGTTCGGCGTGCTCTGCCTAGCCATGGTGGCGACTCGCCTGCCTGATGGCACTGCCCACGTAGAAGGCCCCGTGGGTGGAAAATTTTTTGGGATTAGGTGAATGACAAAGATGATTGGATTAACTTTAAATTCGTAGAGTTTTTTTTCATCATTAAATTTTTCGAGTTTGCCACACACTAATTTGATGCATATAAGCATGAAGCAATTTGGCTCTAATTCACGTGATAGTTTACCACGCTTTGCACCATTTGAATTAGTCTTACTTGTAATATCATCAAGTGACATAGCCAACAATTAGATTTTTGAGCAAAATTTCTCGAAAATATTGAAAAAATTCACGAAATTCTGGAATTGGGCCATTTTGTTGAAGTCTGATTGGTGAGATTCCCTCAGTTCTAAAAAATCTATTAAGGTAAATTATTTAAATTTTATAATAAATATGATGGTAGTGAAAAGGTTTAGGGTTGAGCATACTTCAATAAGAATTAACACCGCCGAATAAAACCGTTAAATGTTTAAAGCTAGTGTGTAAAAGAATGTATTGGCGTCTGAGCTTTTAAAAAACCTTATTAACCACATGAATTTTACGCAATGACAATTAGAATTAGCTATCAATGATAAATTTAGTCTTATTAATATTACTCACCAAAAAAATTCCATGTCTTGCTCCGAGTGCAATAATGTCGGCACAGGAGACGGTGTTATTGCAGGCAGCTTCTACCCAAGTTTTGATGGTGTCGATTACCTCATACCCTCCTAGTTTCAGTTTGGGAAAGCATTCTTCTCTCCCGTGAAGGTTGTAGTGTCATTAAGGACGATGGATCCATCACATCCATGTAAAAACATATAAATATATATTAATATATAAATTTTAGATGGTTTAACTATTTTAACTAAAAACCCTACAAAAAATAATATGTAATACATCTAACAAAGCCGAAAAAGAAAATCATGATTTGGTGTAACTTAATAAGCTAACCGATCCGATAATTGGGTAGCGTGAAGCTAGTGGTGCAGATAGCATTACTCCTGTAACTTATCGTAATTTCGAACATTATTCATTATCATTGATACCTACATTTACAAAGCAGTTATGGAAGAACGGGCTGGCAGGAGGGAGACGCCCATGTGAGGTTTCCTCCCCACAGTCGGAATCATAACATTTCTCACAATGGACTGCAACCTGGGGCAGCTCACAGAGTAGAAGTTCTGCGAGAGCTGGCCATGGCCGCCCCATGCAAGCATAGCAAAGACAACCAAAGTCAGAATCTGAGCACTTGAGACCATAGCTTTTAGAAGTGTTGTTTGAGATAGTACTGCTTTGGAGAGCTTCAAACACTCTTCCCATATATATACAGTACTCTCACTTGATAACTTCATGGACCATGCAAATTGCAATATTGGTTTTCGTTAATCACTTTTGTTTGAATTGTAGGAGAAAAAAATCCTAACAAATTAATGTTTGTCATGGAAATTTGTCACCTTGAAGTTTTGTGACCAGTGACTTCAAATCAAATTAATTTATATGTGGTATTGTTATAGACATTTCTCATCGAAAAATCCCGTGAAAAATTGTAACAAATTTTTTTTTTCAAAAAATAAGCATATATTAATATATACATATACATAGCAGAAGCACATCCTCGGCTCCCAACCATGCAATCACACATGGTGGTCGTATATATAACATCCTAAATTCGGCTCACTCACGAATCGAACCAGAATGTTACGGGTAATATATATAACACCCTAAATCTTGCTCACTTGCGAACCGAACCAAAATGTTACGGGTCACCCGATTAAGCCGGTCAACCTGAACTTAGCTCGAATGGATGTACTCTTGGTGTTTTAAGATGAAAGATAAATATCGTTATGCATGTATGAAATACAAGGAACCCTAAGAGGTACTACATAATGACATGACTCATGCAATCACACTCAAAACCAAGTATGAAAAAGTTGATACATCCTAAAACAAAACGTACAGAGTGTCCCTTGTAAGTACAATAAGGGCCACCCTATCAAACAATACAAAAGATAAACATATATAATAAACCATGCACATAATATTTTCATTCAACAGTACAATTCATTATGAGTTGAGTCTGGACTCAACTCCTAACTCACATTTCATTTACATGAGTGAACTGGGTCTTCACCCATCTATTCATTCTCATTTACATTTAAATTTCAAAAGTGAGCTTGTTGTGTATATTCAATATCTAGCCATATTCAATAAAACATATATATTAACGTGTCATCATTAGAAATTTTGCTACTGAAGCAAATATCGTATCACATCATATTATCATATCATATAATATAATCATATCCTACATTTCATCACATCATTCTCAATATCATGACATTATAAACAAAGTAACCAAACATTTTATTGTCTAACATGTGTGTGTGCATGAGACATCGTTGCTCCTCCATTCTAGACTGACATATCCCTTTTCTAATCATCACCTACATATATAATAAAAACATGTTATTAACGAGTGTTACTAGTCCAGAATATAATTATATTAAACTGGTCATGAGAGCTAACTCTCATGTAAAAAAATCCGTATATAACTTCTGCTGAACTCTCTGAAGGGTATCTACTAGGGAGCCATCAAGTTGCAGACCCAATAGCATTGTGAGCTGAATGATCTACTGATACCTCTTTTGGCATTTTCTCATGTTTCTTTTATGTCCCTTGGGACTACCAGTATATCCTAAGCCCTCTCTTATCCTCCATATTTCTCCTGGCCTTGAGCACGAAGGCTGCGTACTCTCAGGTAGTCGCTTTCAGTACCTTTTAAACCACATGTCTAGATGTATGTTGTACTAAACAATACCTGTAAACCTCTACGTTTCTCTGGGTGTGAAGAAGCTCAAAATGCAAAGTTGTCAGGATCCCTCGATATTGGAATAGCCCTCTCACTTATCTAGAGCCCGATATGACTGGCACGTGCACCCGTTCATAGTACGTGTGAGTTGATTTCACTATTTCTCGTCTCATTGAAAACTCAATAAAATCATATATAGGTATGAGAAGGGATTTATATAATAGGCCCGAAGGCAACTTGTGGTGGATATTATTTTTGAAATCGGACTAGAGGGATCTCATCCTTGAGGGTTAATAATCGGGAATAGTATTCGATTAAATGGCTTGAGTTAAGTGGGATCTGATAAAACACTACTTAATCTGTCCTGCAAACATTAATTTAAATCACAATAGAAGAAATGATAAATAAGGGATGAGTCTTAAACAACCTTGGAAGAAGCTTCAAGCGAGGCCACACGCCTAGACAAGGAGCTCCTATTTCATACTTACACATCACTACTAAATGCTAACACCCATTCTAGCTAGATAATGCATGAATGCGATGAATAGATGCATATGATTACAAAAATTCACTAAATAAAAAGAACAACACATCAAGACATATAACATCATAAAATAACTAAGGTCACTACACAACTTGATCATTGCTTCATGAATTTTCAATTCATGCTCAATTCCTGATTCATACTCATGTCTAGCTTCATTTTAATTCCTCGTTACCACTTGATTAACAATCAACCATGCTAACTAAGTTTATATCGTAACACCTATCCCTCGGTTAGGTGCCACCCTAGGGTGTCTAATTCATTATTCAATCCTCAATTGATTCCCTAATTATTAGAAGTACTGGCTAACACCAATTCATATTCGAGACATGTACCCGGGTTTATCAAATAATTACTAATGTCTATGATTCATCACATTCACTTTCATTATATCTTATCATCACAAATTGATCCACGATCAATAACATACTTATCCTAACCATGATAATTGATTTGCAACCCATTATACAACTCAATCATCCATACAATCACAGACAACTCAAAAATCTTAACAATAACTAATTCTTATATTCATACTAATTACAATATAGTTGTTACTAACGTCAGACCACCATCTCCACAATCATGGAATTTTAATATTCAACACTTAATTAACATGACTCAATTACCGTTTATCCTAATAAAGAAAATTCAATCTTTCTACTTTGATCGTTGCATTCATAATCAATTATCATAATAATCTGTTCACAATTCAATGTCATTTTACATGTATAATTTTCATCAATGCTACCCACCAAAGTATACCTATTTAAATCAACTCACATTCACATCACACAATTTATACTTTCATTCCATAATCAACACCACATTGATGATCAACAGCAAGAAAGGAACTCAATTCTAACACTGTATACATACATCAGCGGTTACGGCGGTGACAGCTACAGCGACCATCGGCGTGGCTACTGCTGTTTGACCCAAGGGAACCTAGACTACGGCTAGGGCATGGTGGGTAGGGCATGAGGAAGTTTGTCCGAAGCTGCGTCCGGCCAGGCTGTGACTGATTGGTGGCGATGGCGGTAGGTTGCTGGCGAGTGCAACCAGGAGCCCGGCTAAGGCGTATTAGGAAGGGCTCGACTAAGGGAAAAGTGAGGAAGGAGAGTGGTGGGGTCTGGTAAGTTGGAGGGAGGAAGTCTTCCCGAAGGGTAGTGGCCGACAGTGAGATGCCGCCGCGAGGAAGAGAATGGAGGCAGCTAGGGTAGTGATGTGGAAGCTAGGCAAGGGAGGAGTGGGGAAAAGTAGAGAACGGCAGGGGAAGGAGTCTCTATGAGGTGGCCAATGGGGTAGACCACGACGGTGGCTGGCGGCGGGAGAGGTAATAATAATATGTGGCCAGTGGTGACCAAGGAACTGGCAGGGGAGGCGGCACTCTAACAGAGGCAAACAGGGTAAGGAGGGAGACAAGGGGGGGGAAAGGAGGGGAGGATGGGCGACTGGAAGACAGTGGTGCTGGCCGGCAGCCATGGTTGCAAAAATCAGAATCGGAATCGGAATCGGTTTTCGAAGGAGTCGGAATCGGTCTAAATCGGACAAGAATCGGTCCAGTTGAATCAGTTATATATAATAATTTGACAACTCATAACATAAATATATAAAAATTAAATATTGATGTAATTTTGATATTATTGTGTGTATTATATTTTATGATATTTTTTGTATTTTTTTTAAAATTATTTTTAATTAATTATTATTTTTTATTCGGGTCCGAATCGAGTCAACTTTTAATTACGAAAATGCCACTCCTGCTCTTCACCCCAGCTGTCGCTACACTGCCTCCCCCTACCCGCCCCGCCCCGCCCCGTCCCCCTCACACATCTGCCCCGCCCCGCCACCCTAGTTCCGTCGGCCCCGATCCTTCCCCCCCCCTCTGGCCCTGCCCTGCCCTGCCTTGTTGGAGCGAAGGGGCAGCAACGGCGGCGGAGGGAGAACAATAGGTATTTCCGTCATTATAAACTTTGAATTCCTATTTTACCTATGCATAAATAATTTATATAATACAAAATTAAGGGTATTTTAATAATTTATCCAAAACCGATTTCCACCCAAATTTGACATAGATTTCGCCCGATCCGATTTAAATCGACCGATTCCCGTCAGAATTGGCCTATTTTTTCAACAGTGATTCTGACGGTGTTGTTATCAAAATACCATGGCAAGATTTCAATACGGTCGTTGGGCACGGTATTCCCACGTCTATTTATTGACACAAATTATTGTTACGGTATTTCAGAGACAATGTATATACTACTATGTTTTCATATCAATATTATAACAAATTTGTTGCATAAAATTTCCGTGACACAAGGCCATTTTTCCAAAAGTGGGGTATCTTTTATCTTAGGGCTTGTTTTGACGCTAGTGTTAATGGGCGTTGGGTGTATCAAAAAATGATTATCAATTTTAGGAATTTATAACCTATTTAATAAAGTATTCACTAACCATTCTCAATTCTGAAATGGGATTAAAATTAAGTGCAATGCAACGTATATGTCCAAATCATAGGCTTGTGACACTCAGTAATGCACAAAATGATTACAACAACGTAAATGCATGATTTGCACATACATGAGCAAGAACTTCACGAAGGCCATTCTAGGAGATTTTGCAAAGTTAAGAGAATAACAGTGTTCATGAACAGAGGAGATTTATACCCTACATCAAATAAAATTATTCGAATGCCAACTTCATTTCTTGATCTCAAAGTTACAAGCATGCAACAACTGGCAAACTTGTTTAAAGAATATTGTTAACCAGAAACCACCTTGTCAGTGATTCCTTCTCTCTCGGACGGCCACTTTCAAAGAGATCAAGGTTGAAAGTTGATATGCTTATAGAGAAGACCATCAAACATAAGCTTCAATAAGCAAGCAAGTGATAGCTTAATGCAAACTTATCCCTAAACATTGACTAGATAAAGCTCTATGTACCGTAGTTTGGGCAAGATGCCAAATTGTTCACATTTCGGATCTAGCACATTCAGATTTTGCAGGAGATTTGCTAGCATCAAAGCTAGAGCAGTTGGCAACCTTTGCGGATTTTGGTGGTCTCTGATGTTTCACAAGTGAAAGGAGAGAATGCACAACATCAGCCATTAATGGTCGATAATATGCCTTGGACTGTACACACATGGCAGCAATTGCAGCTACTTGAATAGCCTCCTTCAGTGACTGCTGACCTTCTAGTGATGGATCCATTATTTCCACAATCTTTTCTCCATTAGTAAGTGTAACACCCCAAATCCGGTTCATACTCGTGAACCGAACCGGCATGTTACCAGCCCCGGTTAGATTGGCTAATCCGAACCTAACTCATACGGATCCAATCTCGGCGTCTTAAGATGTAGATACGACTTGTCATGCATGGATAAATTCATAAAACCCTAACATGATACTACATGGATGACATGCAACCTAAATTTCACACCAACACAATTACAATCAAAATTAGTAAAAATTATAAAATGAAAGGGACAGAATTTCCCTAAAAATGCAATTAGGGGCCACCCTGTCAAAATCGTATATTCAAACATATATATACATATAGCAACAATAGCATTCACACATACTTCTAATCTATTATATTCATCATTCTCTGAACTTTGGGTCCTAACCCATCACACTTTTGCTGCGCTACTCTGATCATTTCACATTCTATCATGTCTCATGCATTTGAACATGTCATTCACAATATAATAACATAATAACACAAAATTAAACATTCAGAAATCTAACATGTGTGTGTGTACAAGACCTCATTGCTCCTCCGTCCAAGCTCGGCTCCTCCAACTCGTGATTATTACCTACATATAGTATAAAAACACGTCAGTAACAAGTGTTACTGGTCCGGAAAATAAAATAACTATAACAAGCTGGCTATGAGAGCAAACTCTCATATGAAAGAAAACCATATACTTCCTCAAGAACTCTCTGAAGGGCACTACTGAGGAGCCACTGGGCTGCAGACCCGGTAGCATCCCGAACTTACTGATCTGCTGCTTGTACTGTGCTACTCTCGGCACTTCTTTTTCAGTACTTCTCGTGAAACTTTATCCTAAGCCCTCTCCTTACCTCCATATTTCTCCTGGCCTTGAGCACGAAGGCCGAGTACTCTCAGGCAGTCGCCTTTAGTACCCTTTGAACCACAAGTCCGGACATGCGCTGTACTAAACAGTACCCGTAAACCTCCACGTTCTCCGGGTGTGAGGAACTCAAACGCGGAGTTGTCAGGATCCCTCGGGAATGGAACAGTCCGCTGGCACTAATCCAGAGCCCGCTTTGACTGTCACGGCATCCTCTGCATGGTACGTGCAGTCGATTTCTCCATCTCTCGTCTCACTGAAAACGCGAAAACTACATATATATAGGGCTGGGTAGGGATTTATATAATAGGCCCGAAGGCAACTTGTGGTGGATCTTGTTTTTGAAATCATCCTCGAGGGATCTCATCCTCGAGGGGTTATTAATCCGGAAAATGTTCGGTTAAATGGCCCGAGTTAAGTGGGATCCGATAAAACGCCACTTAACCCGTCCTGCAGGCAATAAATTACAACATACAATAGAAAGAGTAAATCACAGACGAGTCCTAAACGGACCTGGTAGAAGCTCCAAGCGTGTCATCGCGCCTAGGCGGCGAGCTCCTACTTCGTACCTACACATCAAAACTAAATACTAACGCCCACTAACTACATGATGCATCAAACTCAACAAACATCAATCACAATGCAACCACAAGATCATCCATCAAAATAACAATCAGATAATTATAAGAGTAAATAATCCTAACTCAAACTATTCATACCATATTTTATTCTGTTCTTCTAAGTTGCATCGTACTAGATTAACATGCTCATACACAATTCATCTCATTAGATCACTTACTTCATTAACTAATAATCTCATCATGCACATCTTTACTTTATTCATGGTCAAGACATTAATCATGATAATTAATCAACCCTAGCATGCTATGCTAACAATTATCATCAATTTTAAATAAATCAATCGGAGGTAATTATACCTCACGTTGTCGACAATCGGCGACGGTTAGGGTTCCGTCGCGTGTCTCGGAACTCAAATTCGGCGCTCATCGGCGTCCGAAGCTCGATCGGGCTCGACTGGGTGAGCCCCGCGGAAGATCCGGTGAATTCCAGTGAATTCTAGAAATTCCGGTTTTCCGGCAGCTACTGGCGGTTTTCCAGCGGCTTCCGGTGGTTTTCCGGCGACCAACGCCGGCGGCGTCTACTGGCCGGAAAGTGGTCGTGTTGGGTACCCTCGGAACCGGCTCGGCGAGCCCGACTCATCTACGAGGTCGACGCAGCCAACGGAGGTGGCGGCTCGCCAGAAAATGGCTAAAACAGGGCCGGCGGCGATGGGTCGCTAGATCCGGCCGGCTAGGGCGGCGATGGCCTCCGCTCCGGTCGGGGAAGGCCGCTAGGGGGTCGAGGGTGTCGAGGCGACTACCCGATCATGGCGGCGATGGTCGCCGGCGGCGGAATCGACGACGCGGCTGAAATGTAGCCGCGGCGCTAGGCGGCGATTCTGGTGTCACGACGGCCTGGCAGCGGCCGGGGCTGGTCGGGGCGGCACGGCAACGCCGTGGCGGAGCTGGGCGGCGACGATCGGCGGCCGGGGCGGCGCCGATAGCCGCGGCGGCGACGCTGCACAGGGGCGGCGTCGAGGTTTGGTTTGGGGAAGAAAAAGAAGGCGCGGGGTGTGTGGTGGCAAGGTCGTAAATATTACTTGACTCGTCTCCGGCTCGAGTCAAGTATAATAACTAAGTCGTATTAAATCCTAAAAAAATTCATAAAAATCGGGAAAAAATCCCGTAAAATCAAACAACACCACAACATTATAATGATATGCTCTATGACTAACAACCCACCCAGACTGCCCGAACGCGTCCTAACGCGGTAAACGGCCTAATACTAATTCTACGATCCACTATATATAAAAATAATAAAAAATGACTGGCATACTCTCATATATCTGATAACTCATTCTGTTCTGCTGTGTTCATGACGTTATCATCATATACTTGGGTACGCATGACCCTCATAGCTCATACACGCGACTGGCATCGGCTCGGTACACGTGTCCTGAAACTGACTCAACTCGAAAAAATAACGGTCGACCCGACCGGTTCTGAATATAAAACCCTAACTCGAATCGTGGGTTTTACAGTAAGCCTAGGTAAAACCTGTCGGTTCCAAAATACAAAGTTCAAACATTGTTCAAGCTCAAAATGCAAAGCAGATTGTAAGTACTAGAGAAATAAGGACAATGAGCAAATGGTGGCAAGCTAATTACTGTTAATGAGTGGGAAATAATCAGTCCATGAAAATTTACAGCCAACACTCTTAAATGTCATACACACATTGGCAAAAAAATAAAATCCTCAGAATTTACCTCGTTTATATCAGAAAGAACATACATTAATTCTACCAAACAACAGAAATATCAAAGTAGGCTAAATGAATGCTTTAAAACTTTATATGCTAGTGGCAGACAAGCCTAGCAGCTTAGCAAGAAAAAGGAGTGGCTAACCCAAGATACAAGAACTCCTTCTCCAGGAGCTCTCTTCAGATCAACAGGAACTCTGCCTGTAAGAAGCTCAAGAAGCACCACTCCATAGCTATATACATCTGATTTAGTTGTTAGATGCCCAGTCAATGCATATCTATTCCAAAAGCAGAAGTTAGCTCCAACTTTTGAAGTTACTACAAACAAGAATAAGTAGAATTATGTATGTGACCATTACTGGTTCTGTGAAAAGACAAATAGAACATATTCAAACAAATCCTTACTCAGGGGCAACATATCCTTGTGTCCCCAACAATCTCGTCAAAACATGGCCACCACCTTTTTCTGAGCTAAGTTTTGCCAAGCCAAAATCTAAAACTTTCACATGGAAGAAGAGAATGTTGCTATTCTTGAAATCTCCATCAATCACAGGGGGACTAGCATGCTCATGAAGGATTTCAAGACCTTTGGCAGCCTCTAGAGCTATCCTCATATGGGTGATCAAATCCAACTTAGGCTTGGAGGTCGGTGAATCTGCACCAATGCATTTAAAGGAATGAAATCATAGCCAAGAAAGCAAGACTTAGGTAAATAAGGACTCATTCTATAATGAAATATCTTCATTGAAAGTAAACACAGATGCTATAGCATATGCTCATTATTGATTCATAGAATTTGCTTCTGTGTGTTAGGTTCTTTATAGAGAAGACACAAACTTCTCACTTTCACATGCCTAAATAAGATTGTAAATTACTGAGCAACACAATCTAATCTTAATCTCTTCGACAACAGATGCAGGTAATACTAAGGCATTGATGGTGAAAACAATCTTAGACAAACAACAAAACAAATGATTCATGAACCTCACTGGGATCGGGATTTCCTGTTGGTCACCATGTGCCATGTACTTACAAACGGTCTCTTTCGTCACAGTACCCAATTAGACCCAATAAATTGGGGGAACGAAATCGACTAAGCAACTCTACCTGAAATTTGATGAGAAGGAAATTGAGAGTCCTGACCTCAACTTTAAATTCTTCTTTCCCTTGTTTCCTAGAGTGGTCCTTCAACTTAACGGCAATTTTTCTTCCATCCGCCAGAATTCTTTTGTGAACTGAATCAAATCTACCATGACCAATAACACTATCCTTGGAACCCACTGGTTGCCACATAAAGCTACTTGAATGCGAAAACCTGGACTCCACTATCAATAGCAACTTCAACAGTAATGGGTACACCCTTCTCATTTCCTTGGTCTGGCCAACAAATTGCCAAGAGAATGTAAGCGCAATCAATGAGAGAGACTTGCAAAAACACAAATGTGTAGACCATTTTAACAATGAAAATTTAGCACTTCTGATCAAACCCTTAGCAGAGTAACTTCTAAACATGTAAAAAATACAAATACGGTAATCATTTTGACAATGAAAAGTTTAGAACTTCCTATCAAACCACAGTGGGAGAGTAATTTCAAATACTGATAGGCAAGAGAAGTAAGCAAATGGTATAAAAGATCAAACCTTTGGGGCTCTTAAGGTGCTTGGAAAGCTTGTTACTGAAGGCCACCAGTAGCAAAACCAATGCCATGGCAGCAAGAACATCAATGACAACCAGAACCATTACTACCCTCCCTCAGACCCATCAACACCTTCCATTTATAAACCAAGCAAAAAAGCAAATGATCTTCCAATTCCAAAAACTTGACAACCCAACAAGTAACAAACACAAGCACAATGTCTGCTTATATGAAACTCCGATCAAGCTTATGCCGAAGGAGGTTACTTCACCAAGATTGAGCTTAGGAAGGGAACAGGCTGCTTGTCAGGTTTGATCGGGTATGGTTAAACCAAACCCCACAATTACTTTAAATCTTCCTACCAAACACAAACACGATCATTTATCGCTTAAATTTTTACTAATAGAATCCAAATTTAATTATATATTATTTGGAAATACCGAAGCCGACCATTTAAACCCTATTATAATATTAAAAAAATTAAATTTAAATATTGATATAAAAAAATAAATTAAAAATAATTATTTAAAAATATAAGGAGATTAAGTAGGCTAATATAAAAATATGTAAAATTAAATAAACATTAGTTTTACTTATAAATTATAAACAAATATTTTTATGATAAATTATAATAAAATATAACTTTTTAAAATTTTATTTTATTGATACTAGATATCCAATATCCGATACGCGGAACCAAACCCTTACAAAACGGATATCCAATTTTTTAAAATCAAATTTTATTATATATACAAAACGAATATCCGATTTTTAAAATCAAATTTTATTATATAGATATTAAATTTAAACCATTAAGATTTGGTCATGGGTTTCACAAGCACACCTACTTGGGAAGCTCCTGCTAAGACAAAGGGAGAGAATAAGTAAAGAGAAATGCATAGTTAGGAGTGAAGAAGTTGAGAGGAACTTGGTCCAACCAACGGTTGCTGTCGTTAACAAGACCATGCTTTTAGCCATGATGCTGCTAGGGATGAGCATGGTTTAGTGTAATCGACAACCAATCGAACCAAACTTATTTAGGTAGTTTTGTTCTAGTACTAATTTGATTTGGTTGTAATTTGACTAAAATAAAAAATCAACTAAACTTAGTTCGGTCCATTTTCGGTTGAAATCAATAAAACCAAATAAATCAATAAATGGAAAGAATCTTATTTACATTATTTTTTTCACTTTTTTCTTTAAATATTGTACATTTGTCTGAATATATTTCTAGTCATCATGATATATATCAAAGGTTTATCAAATTATTATTTTAATTCAATTTATTGAAAATAATTTATTTATTAAGATGAAAATTTAACATATTGTATATTGTTTACCTATAGTAAAATATCCCAAATTAGAACATTATTCATATAACTTTTCATAATAAATTAGTAATTATCCCTAAATGTGTGATAACAATTCCTTATTATATAAATAAAACTTGAAAATAATTAGAGTAAATATTAAAGAATGAATACTATTAATGATAGAAAGTATTATTCATTATTTTAGTAAGTTTGGTTAAAACCAAACCAAATCCAATAAGTTTGGTTTGATCGGTTTGGTTATCAATTTTAATTTAGTTTTTGTTAGGTAAACAAAATTACTTCAATTAGGTTAATTGGATGAGTAGCTTGGTTTGGTTTTATCCTAACTGACCAAATGATCAGCCCTAGCTCTTACTTTGACTAACGCTCAGCAAATGGCCAAATCTTGGATTAGATAAATTTTAGTAGTTTAGAAAAAAATAGTAAAACCTTATATTATTAAGACGTGACATGTGTACATAGCACGTCCTATGTTAATAGATAGTCATGAATAATGACATAAAATATAATGATCTAATTCTTTTAGAGATAAGGCTCCAATTTTAAAATTGTAATTTAATTGAACAAATAGATAGATTATAATAATTATATATATATATATATATATAGAAAGGGAGTTCGTAGCGAGCACAGACTCCCTACCTGTGCTGGATTTTGTTTCCAGCCGTTGGATCGCGATCCAACGGCTGGAAATCATTCCAGCCCTTCCTCCTCTCCTCTCCTCTCCTCTCCTCTCCTCTCCTCTCCTCTCCCCCAGTCCTTCCCGGCGGCCCTTGCAACGCCCCTCGGCCCCGCCGTGTTCCCCCGCGCGGGCTAATTCCCGCGCCGCTTCCCTGCGCGTCCGCCACCCCTCGCCCGGCCGCGCCCCGGCCGCACCCCCGGTCGCAGCTGCAGCCGCGCACTTGCCAGCCGCTACTCCCACCCCTGGCCGCGCCGCGGCGCCTCCCGGCCCTCGCCCAAAGCTGCAGCTCCCCTCCCTCCCGGCCGCCGCCAGGCGTCTACCCTCCGGCCCACTCCCCCTCCCGACCCCCGGCGGCAGAGCGAGGCCCCCGCGTCTACCCCCCACCCCCGGGCGCCCCCTTGCATCCCCCCGGCAGCGCCAAGGCCCCGCCCACCCCCCCCCACGGCCGCAGATGCGGACCCCTACCCCCCGTGGACGGCGGCGAGGTCGCCGGCGGTGGGTCGCGTGGCAAAACAGAGGGGGAGGCGGGAAGAAACAGAGGAGAAAACAAAACAGAGGAGTGGCAATTTCGTAATAAAATCTTGACTCGATCCCGACTCGAGTCAATATTACGAAATAAATTTAAAAAATAAAGTAATTTCGTAATAAAAACTTGACTCGGTCCCGACTCAAGTCAATATTACGAAATGAATTTTTAAAAAGATAAAATAATTTTGTAATAAAAACTTGAGTCGATTCCGACTCGAATCAATTTTACGAAATAAAATTTAAAAAATAAAATAATTTCATAATAAAAACTTAACCGATCCTCACTCGAGTCAATTTTATGAAATTATTTTTTTTAAAATAATTTATTTCATAAAATTGTTTTAAGTTTAGAGCGAGTGAAATTTTTATTACGAAATTACTTTATTTTTTAAATTTTATTTCATAAAATTGACTCGAGTCATGATCGACTCAAGTTTTCATTATAAAATTATTTTATCTTTTTAAATTCATTTCGTAATATTGACTCGAGTCGGGATCGAGTCAAGTTTTTATTACAAAATCTTAACTTGACGGGATTTGTTATTACAAAATCTTAACTTAACAAATCCGTCAAGTTAAGATTTTGTAATAAAAACTTGACTCGATCCCGACTCGAGTCAATATTACGAAATGAATTTAAAAAAGATAAAATAATTTTATAATGAAAACTTGAGTCGATCATGACTCGAGTCAATTTTATGAAATAAAATTTAAAAAATAAAGTAATTTCGTAATAAAAATTTCACTCGCTCTAAACTTAAAACAATTTTATGAAATAAATTATTTTTAAAAAAAATAATTTCATAAAATTGACTCGAGTGAGGATCGGTTAAGTTTTTATTATGAAATTATTTTATTTTTTAAATTTTATTTCGTAAAATTGATTCGAGTCGGAATCGACTCAAGTTTTTATTACAAAATTATTTTATCTTTTTAAAATTCATTTCGTAATATTGACTTGAGTCGGGACCGAGTCAAGTTTTTATTACGAAATTACTTTATTTTTTAAATTTATTTCGTAATATTGACTCGAGTCGGGATCGAGTCAAGATTTTATTACGAAATTGCCACTCCTCTGTTTTGTTTTCTCCTCTGTTTCTTCCCGCCTCCCCCTCTGTTTTGCCACGCGACCCACCGCCGGCGACCTCGCCGCCGTCCACGGGGGGTAGGGGTCCGCATCTGCGGCCGTGGGGGGGTGGGCGGGGCCTTGGCGCCGCCGGGGGATGCAAGGGGCGCCCGGGGGTGGGGGGTAGACGCGGGGGGCCTGCTTCTGCCGCCGGGGGTCGGGAGGGGGAGTGGGCCGGAGGGTAGACGCCTGGCGGCGGCCGGGAGGGGAGGGGGAGCTGCAGCTTGGGCGAGGGCCGGGAGGCGCCGCGGCGCGGCCAGGGGTGGGAGTAGCGGCCGGCAAGTGCGCGGCTGCAGCTGCGACCGGGGGTGCGGCCGGGGCGCGGCCGGGCGAGGGGGTGGCGGACGCGCAGGGAAGCGGCGCGGGAATTAGCCCGCGCGGGGGAACACGGCGGGGCCGAGGGGGGCGTTGCAAGGGCCGCCGGGAAGGACTGGGGGAGAGGAGAGGAGAGGAGGAGAGGAGAGGAGAGGAGAGGAGGGGGAAGGGCTGGAATGATTTCCAGCCGTTGGATCGCGATCCAACGGCTGGAAACAAAATCCAGCACAGGTAGGGAGTCTGTGCTCAAGCACAGACTCCTTTTCTCTATATATATATATATATATATAGGCGAAGTTTTTCTAAGCAAGAGGTAGAGAATATTTTCTACCCCAAACTCTAATTTTGGTTGTTTGATCATAAGAATAACTTAGATTTGATGAAAAAAAAACACTCATCCACCCCTCCTTCTAAAATCATGGCCGAAACCTAGCCGCTAGCCAATTCTTTATTTTTTAAAGGCATGGATCCCGGATGTGGATGAGTGTTTTTTTAAAGGCGACAACAATTAGATGTGACGGCAGTGGTGGCCAGCTCTGATCGTGATAGAAACTTTATTTTAAAAGGTCTGGTTGCTGCTGGCTAGATTAGCTAGCTCCTGACTAGATTCCACTCGGGGGTGGCTATGTATGGTTACCCTTGAGCTGGATTTGGCTGGTGGGTGGCTAGACATGGTTGCCCAGAACCAAATTTTGTCGGTGTTCGATAAATTTAATAACATATAAGTATACATGATCCAAATAAGTAATATAATAATAAATTTTGAGTATTGTCCCACAGAGTGATGAATTTATTTAAGTTAATTATATAACATAGAATTAAGAGTAAAATAAAAGCAAAATGAGATTTTTAGTCTAAGATAAAACTTGCTCTAGAATCAAATTTCCCTGAATTTAATTTTTTATCACATCTTACTCTTATCTCATATTACTTCAAATTGTCGATCTACGATAAGCATATGACATGGTGGCTCATGCTCCTTCGTGTTTCCATTATTTTACCTTAATTTCTACTTCTCTTGTAATAATTGATTATTTAACAAAGTAATATATTAAATTTTACCTTACAATCGTATACGGTGTTGTGTCTCTTCTAACCACAAAATGAAACAAGTCAAAAGACTCATTATATAATGAATTATCTATGACTAATCTAAATAATATCTCCTAAAATCTAATTAAACTTCATAGATCTAAAAAATATGTGATCAATTTAATCTTAGCATTAAAAATATGATAATTCAAACACTCCGATTGAATAAAAGAGTAAAAAGTTGAAATGAATTTAATTAAACCATATTAAGTTCTATTCTTCTTTAAAACGAAATAAAAAATTACTCTATAATAAAATTAAAGAACATGATAAAAAAGAAATGTACTTTTATTATGAAAAGAACTAAAAATTACAACAAATAGAACTACTTGATTAACTAAACGCATAACCAAGAGTTCATATCTCCTAAACAATAAATAACCACTACTTTATATAAAAGATGAGATGTTCATGAGATACAAGAATTAAAAAAAAGATGTTATAAATCCACATAATATAATTAATTATGGTGTCTAATCAAGTTTGCAATTACTTGACTTGCTCAACTAATCCTTAGTATTAAGGATGGACCTAAAGCCATCAACATCCTTCCTTTGTGGCTTTATAAACTCCTTATAGTAACTTTTGGATGGGGCTCTCGTGACCTTTCATGCCTAAGTTTTTTTCTTTTTTTTCTGTATTTAAACTCTAAAATTATATATATCTCATTAAATATTAATTAATTACAATATAAAATGAAATATTTCTTATTTATAATGTTTATACTCGAGATTTACAAAATTATATTTAAAATATGAACAAATATTATATGTTTTAAATACTTAATAGCCGACACGGCCGCCATAAGCATGGTTAGCGAAGGATGGGTTTAAGTTTCTTCTTTTTTAAAAAAATAGATCTCAATAGTCATCATAGGTGAATGCCCCAAATCAAACTTTGGAGTAGAAAATTTTTACCCTACGCTCACCCAATCGGGCCCCCCAAATCTCTTATTTTCGCTAGTCTTCTTATCAAAAAATGAAATTTTTTGTGTGTGAAAGTAATCCACTTACTAAACCTAAAATAATTAGACTGTATTATAGTACACAGCCATTACCGCATGACTAAGAATTTCACCTATACAACTTAGATAAAGTTATATTTACGTACTAATACTTCTCAAACAGAATGTTTGAGTATTTTCTTAAAAAAGAGGAATTTGTTCTATCTTCAAATATGTACCATAAATATCCTTATTCATTATTAACAAAATGCGAATTTTTTTGTCCTTAATTTATGAAAGATTTTTTTATCATCCCATTGTAACCCATGAATGCACCACCACTTCTGCCTGCGGGTATTGTAGGACAAAATCTCATACCATATTTTGCCACCCACAATGATTTCAACAAAAGCACTTCCAAACAAATGTTTTTTAGGAATCTATAGAACTACATATCAGATATATCACAGAATAAAAATAAAATAAAGATCTCACCACTCGTACAATTGTTTCATAGATGAGTTAAGGTTTCGGAAGCTTATAAGTTTAAAGCTGAAACCTGTCGAGAAGAATTCAAAAGCCTGTTAATAGCTGCAAGCAATTTTTGTTTGTCGGTGTCGATCAAAGCAAAAACAAGTATAGTTACCAATTAAAAAAAGAAATGCCAAATGACAGCACATTCAACAGCATAAAACAAACCCCCTGCTAATAATGATTTAACATTTAACTGCCACTAGGCAAGAAAACCTTTGGGAGGGTATTTTTTTCTTGATTTGCAGCAAGTGTGCAGTCCACTCTCCAGTGAATCCCTCCTTGTTATGTGCATCTTTTTTGGGCTGCTTTCACCCAAAGAGAACAATGAATCAGACCTATTTAAATCCTTTCAATGTGATATTTTTAGTTGGTGCTTTTTTTTTGAATTTTCAATGTGATCATTTTAGTTGCAGCTGTTTGCTGAACTGATCTGCCGCAATTGACAATGACTGAATAGAAACAGGAAAGGCTGGACCCATCTGCAACATCCAGCAGTTGCATAGTAAGTTTGAAGCACGAGCAAACCAGGAAAAACCATAAAGATTTATTCGTTTCTTTTCTTTTTTTCTTCGTATAATGAATACTTAATAGGACTGTTGACTAAAATACACGTGCAAGTAACATAGCGCCTTCAGCATTAAAATAACGGAGAAAATTATTCAGCTAACAGAGAATACTCAATGGCATGCGAAACAGTAAGATCAATAGCAAATAATGGCAAAAACGAGAAAATTATTCAAGGTCTTACCGTGCTAGACAACGTGAAGTTTTTAACATAGCCAGCATATTTGGAAGCTACATTTAGACAACAAAAACTTAGGAACATATCAAACACGTCATATATCATAGTTGAAGTTATTCCCTTTGAAGCTAACAATTTCTGGCAGCAGTAAAATGTCTAGAACTACTTATAAGAATGGTTATAAAGATCTAAACATTAAAATACAATAAATAAAAAAAAAAAACAGCATACAACTCCCTCATCTACGGGGTTTGGACCACAAATAGACAAAAAATGCTCAATTTGTCAAAGGAAAACATTAGAAACAAGAGTAATGAAATTGTCCAATTTGTTAAAGCTCCCATTGAAATGTAAGGAGAAAAAGAAACCCTAAAAACACAGCTTCTTAAAAAATTAAAATGATTACCAAAAATAACAGATTTCTGGATTATTATGTTTAACAAGGTGCACAAAGAGATTTGGAACAACTTACTTTTCTTCAAACCCACTGGTTTTGCTAAAAGAAGAGCATTAACAAAAGCTCCAATATTTTCACGCAAATCCTCATCAGAAAAATTTATCTGTTGCAGATGGATCAAACTAAGCAGATTTTCCATTAACATTAACATAAAAACTATGAAGAAAAAAAGTAGAATCTCAAAAGACATTTTTCAGAAACTGTGGAGCAATGCAAGATCTACTCATCCACCCTCTGAAGATATTGCATATCGTGGATGGCTTCCAGCTTGAAGAGAGCTATTATCTTATGAATATTTGGTAGAAAATTATGAACATTTGATTAGAATATCCTAAAGAGAATAAAAGTTGCATTTTACCTTTCCAAGACCCACATGTACAATAGCAGTTTTGTCAATTTTAAAATCAACACGGCCACGTTTTGCCTCTTGTACTGCAGCAGCTACATCACTCGTCACAGAGCCAAGCTAAATGCAAACACATACAAATGAAAAGTTCACATGCATTACACCTCTCTTTATAAAATCAAACTGATGAAGAATAAGAAGATGCATGACTTCTATTATCTTACTAACAGAGAAAGTAACAAAAATTTCAAGATATGAAGTTACTCACTTTTGGGTTTGGCATCATACCACGAGGACCAAGAATTCTTGCTATCTGCAAAATAAAAGTTATAAACACCTTTAAGAAAATGTAGAACTACATAAGTTTAGGTCATAACCAAACCTTTCCAAGGCGTGGCATGAAAGTTGGTGTGGCTATGCACTTGTCAAAATTTAGTTTTCCACCTCCTACAATTTTCCAAATCACCAAAAAAGAAGAAGAATAAGTTGGTACGTTTCAGATGGTTATTGGAAAAAAATGTGGGTGTAACACCCAGCAGTAATATCCCCCAGAAGCATCTCAGACATTAGTGCCGGCATAATCAATTTATTCCTTTAGTTAAATTACTACAGGGTAAAATACTCAGATTAAATATGATCAATAATCAAAGAAAAGTTGAGTATAAAAAGACTTCTCTATGCCATAGAATATTAGGTATTCTCCAGCAATTATCAAAATGCTGGGTAGCAAGGGAAGCAAAGAGATAACATCTTAAGTAGGATACACACATTTAGAATGTGTTCAATAATATTGACCCTCAAAGTATTGCATTGTGCTTTTCAACATTCAGTATAATTAGTTGAAAATGTAAGAGTTTATAACATAGAAAGAAACGACTTAAACGAATTACCATTCTTAATTTCATCAATAAGGTCATCTCCAACCAACAATATCAGCTCCAGAAGCCTTAGCTTCTTCAGCAGCAATCCCCTCCGCAAATACGGCCACTCTCACAGTCTTTGAAAACAAACAATGAAACCATTAAAACTACCTAATGTAAATTAAACAACTTCTATCACAATTTTTTTGTGAAAAAATTGTTACCTTTCCAGTACCATGAGGCAGCGTGGTAGCACCACGAACCATCTGGAAGAACAAAATGCATTACTCAACTTGCTCTTGGAACACATTTTGATACAGATTCCAAGCTGGCTAATTCAAATACCAAACCATTGCATACCTGGTCCCCTCTCCGAGGATCAACCCCTAAGTTCACATGTGCTTCAACTGATTCGAGAAAATTCTTTTTGCATGAGCCTAAAAGAAGTAGCTAGAAATGATTCGACGTACTTAGAAAAATGCCTTTCACATCGCACGTCATCAAGTATTAGCATTGGTCATTGAAATCTTGTTCTGGTCTTCTCTATTATCAACAAATATTATAATGGATGTTCACATTACATCAACTCACATGATAGTTAACCACAAAATGGCTTAATTCTAAAAGCCTAGACTTTTCAAGATAGAGCACAGTGCGCTGACCTTTACTTCTCAGTGCTCGTTGAGACATTATTCCCGTGCTCTCTACAATCATTTAGAATTTCAAAGCATGCTTGCATTGTCATCACTCATCATGACTACAACAGTGCAAAAGCCTAGATAAGGCTAACAGACAACTAGAAACGGCTCTAGCTAATTAGAAATAACAATAGATTTGCAATTCCCATTGACATTTTATACTAAAATTTTTTATTTTTATTATCAACAAACATTTCCGAGCAATACTTTCAATGACCACAAAGGTGTAAAAGGATAGATTTCCAAAATGCCGACCTTTACTTCTCTAATGGCTTCCTGCAGATCAAGAACAACTTTTTGCTGCTTCTTTTCCACTTTGATCAATGTCGGATACGGCACACTCTCCTCTTCAACTTTCGGAAGTGTGCGCAGCCGAGCTTCCATCTCGATCCGTCTCCTCTCCCTCGCAAGCTGCTCGTTCTTCTTCACGTCATCATCCCCCTCCTCTTCCGCTTCCTCCCCCTTCTCAACCCTATCCTCCGGCAGCGGCGCCACTCTCGCCGGGTAGGACACAGGCGACACCGCCGGCGCCGTCTTCATGTAGCGAACCTCCTCCCTGGTCCACGCCCGTTGCCCCGGCTCCTCCGCCGCCTCGAATCTCCGCTCCGCCCGTCGATCAGCCGGCGGCCGCGGCAGGGAGATTTCGGGACGATCTTCAAGGTCCGCGGCTGGCGATTCCTCCGCAGGCTTCGCCACATAAGAGACGGGCTTGATCGGCGCGGAAGGGGAGCGCCGGGGAGGTGGTTCCTTGGGCGGCTCCGAGTCGGGAGGGGGAGCGTCGGAGGCGGAAGAAGAGAAATGTCTGGGAATGGCGACGGACGAAGGAGGGGCATAGGTCGGGAAGGTGCGGCGGAGGAGGGTGGAGAGTCGGGAGGTGGCGGCGCCGCCGCGGGCTCCGGCGAAGAAGGCGGTGGGAGGCACCATGGATGGGGAAGGTTTTGGAGGTGGGTAGAAGGGGTTGCCACGGGTTCAAGGAACGAGGGTTAGTAAATTTAATTTACATTATTAAAATATATTGATAATAGAAATAATATTTTATTATTGATAGATTTCCTCACTAATAAGTTTAAGTTATAAATTTGGCGTGAATATCTTTTAACCTTTATATTTTAGACCCACGTGCTTATGAATTAGATTTATACGACGTGTGTAATCTTATCAACGAATTGGAAGTATTTTTTTAGGTTGGACCGTAAATCATATAAAAGATTATGAATCGCACGAAAATTATGTGAATGTGATTCACAATTAAAAAACTAATTTTATTAACCTATTAATATAAATTTACAATTCAAATTTACAAGTACAATTGACATTGCGAGTTTTATTAATTCAGTTTTACTGATCCCACTAACCCCTTAATATATATGATCAGGTGTGAGATTTCTGCCCCACGATCACGTTTTGCTTCAAGTTAGATTAGGGATCGGTAGAACCAATGACACTCTTGTCACGTAAAGAAATTGTGCGAGTAAAATAAATAAAATATCGTGAATAAGGATAACTTCGTGCGATCTAAAATCTATAAATTATTCCATGATGGTTTGATAATCAGAAATCCATTATTTTTTCTTTAATTTTACACTTTATACATAAAAGTGAATTTTATCACTTTTTGAAATTGATCCACTTTTGAAATCTTGGTTTGCTTCATTCTAGTGTTTAAGTCTTCAAAATAACTCTACCACTGCATTCGGAGCAAATTAAAATAGTAGGGTAGTAAGTTCCTCCTCGATGCCGGGTTTGGAAAACCTTCAAATGATTTTTGAAGCAATAACAAACTAAACTAGACCACTTTAGGCTAGTTCAAACCAGCTGGACTAAGCCATGGTATCGTTGGCTCATGCTTCTCATTGTGTGCGCCAGGGTGCACGTGCACGGTGCACCGACTCAAATTAGGTCATGGTAGGTCTGTGGACAAGGTTGCAGATCTGACAAGTCGTTGGACAACTCCTCAACAGACAGATATGTTGAGGACATGATCATATGTAAAAGGGCCTGATGGACCTAGCTATGGTGGTGGTGTAACGCCGACTTCAAGGGATGGCTTTTCCGGCAAATTCCGTGGACATCAATCTCCCAAGTCTATAGGTCTCCAACTTGTGAGTGGTTTTGCGGTTGCGGTGGCGCCGGAAAGTTCTGCTTTTCGGCCTGGCTCTATCGCTATTTTCTGGTGACAAGTGGTCGAATGTAGAGGGGCTTAATTTGGGTTTGTCCCTCGCAGTGAGATGAACATCGTGGGGGCGTCGGCGTGGTCGGAGCAGGCCCTGACTTGCCTGACGAAAGCCCCATTTAGCACTTTACTGCTTCCATGGAGATTTTCTACGCAATCCACCGACGACGTGCTCTTCCGGCGAGGGTTCTTGGTCAGGGATTGCTACCAGGACTTGGATGCGTGCGGTGGAAGTTTCCGGTGTGGCCATAGAGTCATGTAAAAATGAACTAGTGGCCACAGAGTTGTCCACATTTCGTTCTCATATCATGGAAAATAAAGGAAGAACAAGTAAACACGCCTAGATAACGGATTATCTCCGCTAAAATTGCAGGAAACCCAAGGGAGATAGAGAACAAAATTGAATCACGATTTACATAAAAAGGATGCATATAACTCTCTCTAAAAACCTTCTTTTCAAGGTCAAACTCTCTCTAAAAATTTTGCTAAAAGACAGTATAGAGGAAAAGTTAATGACTTCTAGTTACATCATAATAGTCGCTTGGTTCACATTCATTTGGATGAAAAACGTCTTTAGTGAAACAAGCTCCAACTTGATCTATCCCTTGATATGTTACTGCATGCAACATGAAATCTGGAGTTTTGTATTCCTTCATAGTTTGAAGATCAGTGTTAAAAACCTTCCCAGTTTTCTTATATGCAAGAAACTTATTGATCTTTTCCTGCAACAACAGGAAGGATTAGAAGCATATATAATGGAAACTTAATTGCAGAATGGAACACTGCACCACAGTTGATACAGGAATGATGGATAAAAAACATACAAAAAATACAAATTAAATCTGAATAATATGTCAATAGATAAGTTCAGTGACAAGATAAACTACCGGTTTATACTTTTAGTAGGGGTTATTCAAAAGCAGAGATTTCAATCAGAGTGGAAAGAGAATAAGAGAAAATCTATTTTCTGGTTCATTGGCATGACGAGTAGAGAATCATATTCTATAGAGAAGTATATGATTCACCTCTCAAACCCTAAACCCATTCAAAAAATTTAATGCTAATTCATAAAATAAATTTGAAAACAATATCTAATTCCAATTAACAAGATAACAATACTTCTAAGAAAAACTTATCAAGTCTAATTTGTCAAAAGTATGCCAATGAGAACTTGTTGTTGGATTTTGGACGTATATATACAAGTATATAATTGTATCATATGCTATTAATAAGGTTTGAGCCTAAATTAAATTGATCTATTAAAGTTAAGGTTAATGGGCCATTAATATTTAAGATAAATATGTGGAGATATCATATATTTAAGATAAGTATGGATAAATATGTGTAGATACCGTTTTCGTAATCTCTAATTTATGATGGGTTAAATTAGAATTATAAAAGATAAGGATAAATACGGTTATACGAATAAATACACTTATGGTCCCCAAATTCGCACAGTAATTTTTCTTTTCTGGTATCCCATCATCCAGAAACTCTGGTTTTGGAGAACCCAGTACTGAATTTGGAAGATCAAAACCTAAAGAAGTCAAGAATCGCTTTGCTATTATGGATTCAAGTATGCTTCCGTTATTAAATTTTATTTTCTTGATGATTTAATTTAAAGAAGGTTTTATTGATGATGGTTTTATCATCTGTATAATTTAGTTAAAGTTAAAATTTTCATACAACAAGTGGTATCAGAGCTCTTTATATTAAATCATTGAGATATAATTTGATTTGTGTTTATTTATTTATTTTTATAATGAGTCAATCATTTACTTTGGTATCTTATTGAACAAAAGGGTGATATTTTTGTTCATTAATCAAATGATTTCGATCTTTGGGAAATATTCTTTTATTTATCACTTCTGTTTACGAGAACAAATTGATATGGTCTTCTACCTATTGGGAATAACCCTCAATTTTGCACTGTCGGTGGGTAAGGAAAATACAAGAAATTGTATATGAGATATTTGGTCTTAAATGAAGGTCCTCTTTTGGTAAAATATCAAATGAGGAAAATAAAGTTACAAAAGGTTATAATGTCAGAAATTTCCAGATAAAGATACTTTTATAACCTTTATTCAGTTTTATGTTATTTGAGATTATTAAATTCAAAATTATGGTTCAGTTATAATTAATACTTTAAAATTTATGTAAGGACTCCAATATGCTACCAAACTAGCCTCTTTTGTGAAAATTAATTTATTTTAAAATATTTAGACGGTTATGGGTATACGATTTATGTGAATATTAATCGGCCTAAAGGAAGATAAATATTTGACAGAATTATATATTTATTTGTGATAATAAATATGAGATAATTATCAAGATTCCATGTGAATAATAAATTGGCCGAAAGGAAGGTTTATTATTTGACAAGATTTATTATCTATGTTTGATTACTACATTGAGAGTACCACTTATAAATTAATATTTCTGTCCAAAGATTAAATATTAATGTTATGCTAGGTATCTATTGATGGGATTAACCATTAGTTGAATTATTAATCTTATTATGGGCACGTTGTTTTGTTCTATGGATTCAGTTAATCAGTCTGTTTATATGATTTTTGCCAACATAAATTCAGTTCCAATGCTTAAAGATAATTTTAAGGATGGGAAAGAAAGCATGATGATCATTCTCAGCTGCATGGATCTCAACCTTGTACTAAGGATTGAACAACCTGCTTCTCTTACTGACAAAAGTTCCATTGAGGAAAAACGGGACATTGAGAAGTGGGAATTCAAATCGCATGAGTCTTATGATCATGAAACATGGAATTCCAGAAACCTTCAGGGGGGATGTGTCTAAAAAAGTTACTACAGCTAGTGAGTTTCTTAAAGAAATTGAAAAGCGTTTTGTAAAAAATGATAAGGTTGAAACAAATACACTTTTGTCGAGCTTGATTTTAATGAAGTTTAAAGGCAAAATAAGTATAAGAGAGTACATCTTAGATATGTCAAATATTGTTTCAAAACTAAAAGCACTGAGGTTAGAACTATTAGAAGATTTGCTTGTACATTTAGTTTTAATTTCTCTTCCTGTACAATTTTGTCAAATCAAGGTCATTTACAATTGTCAAAAGGACAAATGGACTCTTAATGAACTCATTTCTCATTGTGTGGAAGAAGAAGAAAGATTGAAGCAAGAATAAGCTGAAAGTGCTTACTTGGCTTGTACCTTTTAGGACAAAAATAAGAAAAGAAAGAGGGCTAAGGAAGCTGTTAATAGTTCTCCCAAGCAACAACAAAAGAAAGAAAATCAGGCTTCTTGCTATTTCTTTTGTGGTAAACCAGGACATATGAAAAAAGAATGCACTAAGTATCATGCTTGGCGTGAAAAGAAAGATCCATTTCTTAATTTTGTTTGTTTTGAGGTTAATTTAGTTTCAGTACCAATACACACTTGGTGGCTAGATTCGGGGGCTACTACTCACATAGTGTGTCAATGCAGAGTTCCCGAAAACCAAATGATGTTGAAAGATTCTTCTATATGGGTGATGGCAAATCAGTTGTAGTTGAAGTAATAGGGACTTTTAGATTATTATTGAAGACAAGATATTATTTGGATTTGAAAGAGACATATGTAGTACCGTCTTTTAGACGAAATTTGGTTTCTATTTCTATATTGGACAAATTTGGTTATTCTTGTTCATTTAGAAATAATAAGTTTAGTCTTTTTTCTAAATTTAAATATTGTGGGTACGGGTTCCTTGTCTTTTTATGATAATCTATATTTACTTGATACTATTGTATCTTTTAATGAAACTTTGCATGTGGGTTTAAGTGGTACGAAAAGAAAATTAACCGACAAGAATTCTGCTTTACTCTGGCATAAGCGTTTAGGACACATTTCTAAATAAAGAATTGTATGACTTATATTAGATGAAATTCTTAATTCTCTTAATTTATCAGATTTTCAAAGTCTATATTAAGTGCATTAAGGGAAAACAAACAAATATAAGGAGATTAGGTGCCAATAGATCTTCAAGCGTCTTAGAACTAATACATATGGACATTTATGGGCTATTTCCTACAGCTTCTTGGAATGGTCAATAATATTTTATAATGTTCATAGTTGACTATTTTTGTTATGGTTACCTTTATCTCATTCATGAGAAGTCTCAAGCATTGGACGTGTTTAAGGCATATAAGGCTGAAGTTGAAAACCAACTTGACAAAACTATTAAGGCTATCAGATCTGACCGTGGTGGTGAATACTATGGTAGATATGATAGATCAGGTGTACAATGTCCATGACCATTTGCCAAATTCCTAGAAGAGTGTGGAATCATCCTACAATACACAATGCCAGGTACTCCTAACATGAATGGTGTTGTTGAGAGACGAAGCCGAACATTAAAGGACATAGTGAGAAGTATGATTGCTCATACTACTTTACTTGATTTACTCTTGGGTGAGTCACTAAAGACAACAACATATCTTCTTAACAGAGTACCAACAAAGGCAACAATTAAGATCCCTTATGAATTATGGACTGAAAAAATCCCGTATTAAGCATTTATGTATTTGGAGCCAAGGTCTTATAGGCCAAATAAAAGGAAAATAGATTTAAGAACAGTTAGTAGCTATTTTGTTGGGTACTCTGAATGGTCTAGAGGGTATAAGTTTTATGATCCCACAATAAGGTCATTCTTTGAGATGAGAAATGCCTAGTTCTTAGAGGATGTTGAGTTTGGGGGGAAATGAAGTTAGAGACTTTATCTTTGAATAAAAATCTGATTCTCTTCGCCATGATTGGTCTTGACAATAATCAGGATCAAGATCATATTCCTGATATTGTTCAAGAAACAATACCAGAATTACAAGACAATGTCAAGAATCTCCCTAATCAAGTTATACTTGAAGAGCAAACTCAACAACCTTAATAGCGAATACCATTGAGGAGATCCTCAAGAGAAAAGAGAAATGCAATTTCAGATGATTATGTTATATTTTTCTAAGAACATGAGGATAACATTGGAATGGTGGAAGATGATCTAATCAACTTTCATCAAGCCATTAAGAGTTCTAATTCTCAAAAGTGGATTGATGCCATGAATGAAGAGATGAAGTCCATGAAAGCTAATGACGTTTGGGATCTTGTTCCATTGCCTGAAAGTGCGAAACCTATTAGTTGTAAATGAATATTTAAAACCAAGAGGGATTCGAAAGGTAATGTAGGAAGATATAAGGCTCATCTTGTTGCAAAGGGCTTTACTTAAAAGGAAGACATCGATTATAATGAGACTTTCTCTCCAGTTTTATCTAAAGACTCGTTCAGAATAATTATGGCATTAGTGGCACACTTTGACCTTGAGTTACATCATATGGATGTAAAGACTGCGTTTCTAAATGGTGAAATTGATGAAATAATTTATATGGTGCAACTAGAAAACTTTGTATCGGGAGATTCAAAAAATATGGTTTGCAAATTAAAGAAATCTATTTATGGACTTAGGTAGGCTTCTCGTCAATGATATCACAAATTTCATCAAGTGATTCTCTCGTTTGGTTTTGAGATGATTATTATTGATGATTGTATATACCATAAGTTTAGTTGGAGTAAGTATATTTTTCTAGTTTTATATGTTGATGATATATTACTTGCAAGTAATGATATAAGTTTCTTGCACGAAACCAAGAGATTTTTATGAAAGAAATTTGAAATAAAAGATCTTGGAAATGCGTCTTTTGTATTAGAAATTCAAATACATCGGGATTGCTCTCGATATATACTTAGATTATCTCAAAAGACTTATATAGAAAAAGTGCTTAAGAGATTTGGCATGCAATGTTGTAAATCAGGAGATACCCCTGTTTCTAAAGGGGACAAATTCAGTCTCAATCAGTGCCTTAAAAATAAGATAGAAGGAAATGAAATACAAAAGATTCCTTATGCTTTAGCAGTAGGAAGTCTTATGTATGCTCAAGTATGTACGCGTCCAGATATTACGTATATTGTTAGAATGTTATGCATATATTTAAGTAATCCGGGATTGGATCATTTGAAAGCAGCTAATAAAGTCATAAGGTATCTTCGGAGAACAAAACATTATATGCTTACATGTCAGAAGTCAGATTAACTTGAGATCATTGGGTATTTTGATTTGATTTTGGTGGATGTCAAACTATGTCTACCTGCTTGCTGGAGGAGCTGTTTCTTAGAAGAGTGCTAAGCAGACACTCATAGCTCTTCCACCATAACAGCTGAATTCGTAGCTTGTTATGAGACATCCAATTAGGGAATATGGTTGCAAAATTTTGTCACAAAGCTGTGCATTATTGATAATATTGAAAGACCACTTAAGTTATTTTGTGACAATCAGTCTGCAATATTATATTCAACTAACAACATGAGCTCATCTAACTCAAAACCTATAGAAATTAAGTTCCTTGTTCTGAAAGAAAGAGTTTAGAGTGATTAAGTTTCGGTAGAGTCTTTATAGAGCATATTGAGACAAACTCTATGGTTGTATATCCACTTAGTAAAAGTTTACCGCCTAAGGTCTTTCATGAGCATGTTCCTCATTTGGGTGTTGTATCATTTGATGATATGTTACTTAAGTAGGAGTTTATTTTGTTGAGGTATTTGGTTTATGTTTCACTCTATTTTGTGATCTCATAAGGTTGGACCAGTTAAAAATAGGCATGTTCAGATCAAATTATATGTAATTTTCATGCTACACATCAATACTTGATCTATGTCATTTAATTATGTTAATGTATGTGACCATGGATGGGTTTAGTTATGATAAATGTAACGAAAATCGCCTTGATCCTATATTAACATTAATTAATGGACGGGATTACTATTTTGGAATAATAGCGTATGTAATTTTGAAGCTCATAAGGTAATATACAATTATCTTTATATATATAGTCTAAGTGGGAAATTGTTGAATTTTGGATGTATATATACAAGTATATAATTGTATCATATGATATTAATAAGGTTTGGGCCTACATTAAATTGATCTATTAAACTTAAGGTTAATAGTTCATTAATATTTAAGATAAATATGTAGAGATACCATATATAGTTATGGTCCCCGAATTCACCCTGTAGTTTTTCATTTCTGGTATCCTATCATCTAGAAACTTCGGCTTTGGAGAACTGGTGCTAAATTTGGAAGATCAAAACCTAAAGAAGTCAAGAATCGTTTTGCTATTATGGATTCAGGTACGCTTCCGTTATTAAATTTTATTTTTTGATGATTTAATTTGAAGAAGGTTTTATTAATGATGGTTTTATTTTCTATATAATTTGGTTAAAGTTAAAATTTTTATACAACACTCGCTGCAACTAAAGAAACAAAATTGGCAGCATCGCAGCATTACGTTAGCAAACAGAACCATGTTAGAACTAAGTAACGAAATATTATATGCCAACAAAACAAACTGAAGAGCCTAGGAACATAAAGTATCTGGACAGCCATAAAAAATGAAGATGAAAAACTAGCTCCTTTAAACGGGAATGCTTAGATCTCAAGCTCCTAACACGAATACGGGTTAATCGTTTTCATCTTAAACTATCGACCTGTATCGGCAGGTGCTATATAACGTTAGACAGTGTATCTCATGACAAGGAATATAAAATGCATGTGATTGTCATAGATTATAAAAGATGGACCACTGTTGCACGAATCGGCCGATTTCGAGTGGAATCGGCCTATTTGAATCGGATCGGCAACATGCCGATCCGATTTTGGGGCCGAATCGGTCGGCCCCGAATCGGCGCCCAACTCGGCCGATTTACCCCGATTCCGACCGAGTTAACTCTGATTCGGAATCGTGGTAAATCAGGAAGAATCGGTTTTTTTGGTAAATTACTAAAATACCCTAGGTATGATATTTATTAATTTATTTAAGCATGGGTAAAATTAAAATTTTGATTTTAAAAACCCAACGTTAACCTGCTCCCCCACTCCGCCGCCGCGCATCCGCTCTCCACCGCCGCGTTTCCGCCCTCCGCCGTGTGTCCCTGACTCAGGCCTCAACTCCGATCGGGCTGTCGACCTCGCCTCAGCCCTCGCAATGTCGCCGCCGACGTGTGGCTGGACCGATTCGGCCCTGTGAACGCGAGAGCATTGTTGCACGATTCGCCGCCGACCGGGCCTCCGACTGAGCTGCCGACCTCGCCTCCGCCCTCGCAACCTTGCCTTCGACGTGCGGCCGGCCGACAGCGTAGTGGCCGCGAGACTCGCCGCCGACCAGGCTCCTCCGACCGATTCATGTAAAGTTGGATTTTTTTTAAAATTAAATCTGCAAATTATTGGCTATGCTTCACAAATTTATTGGCTGTGCTTCACAAAGTTGGAACGAATTCACCTCAGCTCCGACCGGATGTGCAAATTGTTGGCTAGGCTTCACAAAATTTTTTCATTGCTGATTTGGGATTCATGATCAAATTTATATGTCAAATTTTCTGATATGTGCTGTGCAAATGTGTATGTGCTGTGCAAATTCGTAGGTCAAAATTTTTACAAATTGCTATGTGATGTGCAAATTCGTATGTCAAATTTTTTTGTGCAAAATTGTGTATCTGCTGTGCAAATTCGTAGGCTCTGATTTATGCACTGTTGCATGAATTGGTCGATTCCGAGTGGAATCGGCCGATTTAAATCAGATTGGCAGCGTGCCGATCCGATTTTGGGGCCGAATCGGTCGGCCCTGAATCGGCGACCAATTCGGCCGATTTACCCCGATTCCGACTGGGTTAAATCCGATTCGGAATTAGGGTAAATCGGGAAGAATCGGTTTTTGGGTAAATGACTAAAATACCCTAGGTTTGATATTTATTACATTATTTAAGCATGGGTAAAATTGGAATTTTGATTTTAAAAACCTAAAACTTACCCCCCTCCCCTGTCGCGTTTCTGTGTTCTGCCCTCCGCCGTGCTTCCTCGACCCCGACCTCAGCTCCGCCGGGCTCTGACCTCAACTCCGACCTCAGCCCGACCGGCCGACATCGTTGTGGAAACGAGACTCGTTTCCTCCCTCCGCCGCCGTGCTTCCTCGACTCCGACCTCAGCTCCGACCGGGCTCCGACCTCGACTCCAGACCTCAGCTCCGACCGGCCGACATCGCTGTGGAAACGAGACTCGCTTCCGCCCTCCGCCGCCGCGTTCCGCCCTCCGCCGCTTCGTCGACTTCCGACCGCTCCGACCGTGCTCTGACCTCGACTCCGACCTCAGCTCCGACCGGCCGACATCGCTGTGGAAACGAGACTCGCTGCCGACCGGGCCTCCGTTCTCAGCTCTGACCGATTCGTATAAAGTTGGATTTTTTGTTGAAATTGAATGTGCAAATTGTTGGTCTATGCTTCACAAAGTTGGAACGAATTCACCTCAGCTCCGACGGGATGTGCAAATTGTTGGCGATGCTTCACAATTTTTTTCATTGCTGATTTGGGATTCATGATCAAATTCATATGTCAAATTTGATGTTATGTGCTGTGCAAATTCGTATGTCAAATTTTTCATAAATTGCTATGTGGTGTGCAAATTCGTATGTCAAATTTTTCTGTGCAAAAAATTGTGTTGTGTTGTGCAAAATTCGGTTGTGCTGTGCAAATATGGCTTGAGCTGTGTAAATTTGCACAACACAATTTTGGTCATGCGTCCAAATTGCTTGAGCTGTGCGAATTTTTTCATTTTGTTCATGCGTCCAAATTGCTTGAGCTGTGCAAATTGTCACAGGGAAGATTGATTATGTGCTGTGCAAATTGTTGTGCTGTGCAAATTATATGCTGTGTAAATTGTTGTGTTGTGCAAATTGTTGGTGCTGTGCAAATTGTTGGTGCGTGCAAATTTGCCTGCTCTTCTAAACGAGATTGTGCAAATTGTTGGTATATCAAATGTTATACTTATGATATTGAGGTATGGTGATGATAAATTGTGATGCTCTTTTATACTTGTATTAAATTATAAATTTGTGTATTTATGTTGAAAAATTATATAATTATGTATTTCAGGTATTTATGTTATGAGTTGTCAAATTTTTGTATATGACCAATTTGGACCGATTCAGGCTGATTCAACTGAACCGATTCCTGTCCGATTTAGACCGATTCCGATTCCGATTCCGATTTATGCAACCATGGAGTTTATTGTTCACTTTTCATTTTGAGGATTGTAGGTATGCTTGTTGCTGAACCAGTAAAAACTGCTCACTGAGTTGTCTCAATCTTAGCTGCTAAGGGTGCAACACCAAGTGAATTCGTTCCAATCTCACTCGAGTTCAGGCTTTCTGCTTTTGGTAATGTTGCTTTTCAAATGCCCTCTTTAGGGAAGTATTCTATGTGTAATCTAGAGGAAGAAAATTATATGTTGTTCACAATTGTATGCAATTATTTGAAATTGTATGTTGTTCACAAATTCGATCAAAAATTTGCAATTGTATGTTGTGCAATTTGGTTGATTCAAGTTTAAAATTCATTTGATTTGTCGGGTGTGAGTGTTTTTATATTCAGTTGTCAAATTTTTGTATATGACCAATTTGGACCGATTCAATTGAACCGATTTCTTGACCGATTTAGACTGATTTCGATTTCAATTCCGACTCCCTCGAAAACTGATTCCGATTCCTATTCCGATTCCAATTTATGCAACCATGAGATGGACTCCACAAACTCTCAATACATAAAGGAAGTCGAAAAATCCTACACTTCATTCCAGTAATTTCTCAAGCTCTCAACATGCATAACATCTACAACAGCTAAAAATCGTGGAGAAATAGAAGGAAAAGCACAACAGGAACACTTAAATGAAACTCGCACAACACTGAATTCCCTGCAGGGGCAATAACTTGGCCAAAAGCTCAACCTCTCTATGCAACTCCGCAGAATCCAAGGGAGGCTTATTAATAGATATTTAAAGTGCATTTGATTGCAGATAAAAAATTTTATTATGATTTTTGATTTATTAGAATTATTAAAAGTAATAAAGCTTATAAAATATGTTTGACAAATATAATTATTTTTAAAAATTCGAATGATATTGTTTGGCGGTCAGGGCAAAAAAAATAGGGGCGGGGAAGAGGAGGGGAGGGCGCAACGTGGGAAGAGGAAGGGAGGGATGGACGTGGAGGAAACTGGGAGGAGGAAGGGAGAAAATGAGACGATCACAAAACTAATAAAAATTTGAGGTCTACTCTCTTTTTCTAATATTTTGTACGGAAGAAAGTTGAAGAGTCTCTATCATTTTTTATTTTTTAATATTTTTCCGACACCAAATTTACTTTTTTTCTCTAACTTTTTTTATTTTTCTATTAAGTAGGTCTAAAATAGGCAACCAAATGCCTTATTATGCATTTCCACTTAATACGAGTTTTACTTTTAAGGCACACAATTTATCAGTCAAGCTAATGATACTAATTTTCTCATTTTTTTATTGGTCATTATTATGAAAATTTTATTTATTTAATAAAAAAATATAAACAACACAATCAAACACTTATTTAGGGTAGAGCATCAACTGAACCAAATTTTGGAATAACCCTTTGGTCTGCCAACAGAAGCACCAACACGAACTAAACTACAACCAAAATATTTTGGTTGGTCCTGTTCAATTTCAACGGAAAACCAAAATTATTATAAGTTATATCAAAATTAATTATTACTTTTATAATGAAAAAAGTTATAATATAATTGAAGCATCATAATTATATTTTTATATATAAATAATATATTAAGCATATAAAAAAACTAAAAATAAATAAAAAAATTAATAATAATTCTCATAAAATATAAATATTCAGTTTCTTTTTTATTTTTTAGGTTTTGGTCTGAAATTTTCTATGCCTAAAAATTATTAATATCTTAAACAAAACCAAATTTTAATAATAACCGAGCCAAAAAGTTATTTTGGTCCCCACCAAAAACTGCTCGGTCCTACAACTATTAGAATTTAACCGGATTATGGTAAAAGTTTTTAAATTTTTTTAAAAAAAGAATAAAAAGTTGTAAAAAAAGATTAGTCAAAATTTGTTAATCCAGATTAAGGAGGAAGAAGTCGCTCAAAATTAAACTAATAAAATGTAAATCACGTGGAACAACAAAATATAAAATATAAAAAATATAAATAATAAGATCGATTGTAAGGTTTAAATCAATCAACTATAGAGCTATGGAGCCAATGGGTAAGAAAAAAATTAGTGACTTACACAACATTACTCCTTACCAAAATACCAAGGTACCTAAAAATTGAATTAGGCAGCTAAATCCACCGAGACAATGATCATGCATAATCCCAAATTCGACACAAACCATTTCCACTCCTATTTCCCATGCAACGCATACAACGTCCAAATCTCTATTCTTGACCCCTTCCCCTCCCTCTTCTAGCCACCTCCACCCCACCATGCCCACCCCGGCGGCGCCGTGGGGACGGTGACACCTGCCGGCGGCGCGGACGCATATGGAGAAGAAAGGCCCCAACAGCGTTCTAATGAACAAGTACGAGCTGGGCCGCCTCCTCGGCCAGGGCACGTTCGCCAAGGTCTACCATGCCCGAAGCATCGCCACCGGCGAGGCCGTGGCCGTGAAGGTCATCGACAAGGAGAAGGTCACGCACGTCGGCATGATCGAGCAGATCAAGAGGGAGATCTCGGTGATGCGCCTCATTCGCCACCCCAACGTCGTCCTCCTCCACGAGGTCATGGCCAGCCGCGCCAAGATCTACTTCGTCATGGAGTACGTCCGCGGCGGGGAGCTCTTCACCAAGATCGCCAGCACCGGCCGCATCAAAGAGGCCGCCGCGAGGGATACTTCCAGGAGCTCGTCGGCGCAGTCGACTTCTGCCACAGCCGCGGCGTCTACCACCGCGACCTCAAGCCCGAGAACCTCCTTCTCGACGAGAACGGCCGGCTCAAGATCTCGGATTTCGGCCTCAGCGCGCTCCACCGGTCCCGCCGGCAAGACGGCCTGCTGCACACGATGTGCGGCACGCCGGCGTACGTTGCGCCGGAGGTGATCAACCGGCGGGGCTACGACGGGGCCAAGGCCGATATCTGGTCCTGTGGGGTGATCTTGTTCGTGCTCCTCGCCGGGTACCTCCCATTTCATGACTCCAATCTGATGGAGATGTATCGGAAGATCACTCGCGGGGACTTCAAGTGCCCGGCGTGGTTCCCTGCCGACGTTCGGAAGCTGCTTGCTCGGCTGCTCGATCCCAATCCAGCGACCAGGATCAGCATTTGCAAGATCATGGAGAATGTTTGGTTCAAGAAGGAGTTCCGACCGGTTGTGGTGAGTACCCATGGTGGGGATGGTGGTGGAGAAAGAGGAGAGGAAGAGTCCTCCCTGCTTCCATTTTCATGGAGGAAGAGCAGAGCTCGGGTCCTATGAAGGTCTCATGGATGAATGCGTTCGATATCATATCTCAATCGCCGGGGTTCGACCTCTCGAGTCTGTTCCACGACGGGAAGGAGGTGCGCTGGCCAGAGGCGAGGCGGTTCACGACGAAGAAGCCGGCGGAGGCGATCGTATCAAAGCTGGAGGAGATAGCGGACCAGTCGGAGAAGTTCAAGGTAGAGAAGCAGGACGGGATGGTGAAGCTGCAGGGGAGCAAGGAGGGGGAGGAAGGGCAGCTGGCCATTGATGCGGAGATATTTGAGGTCGCTCCTTCCTTCTTCATGGTGGAGATGAGGAAGAAGGCAGGGGACACCATGGAGTATGACAAGTTCTGCAAGCAGGAGCTCAAACCATGTCTGGAAGATATTGTTTGGACATGGCAAGGAGGAGAGGAACAAATGCAGAATCCACAAGCTCAATCTCCTCCTCCTTGATCCATGTGTGTTGCAAAACTATCAGAGGCAAAATGGTGAAGGGGAAGCTAATAAGGGAAAGCTGATATAAAGAGTTCATAATTTGCTGTCAATTTATCTTTGTAATCTTGCATCTAGAAACCAAAATGACAGATTCATTCTTTTAAGGTAGAACTGATTTGGGTTTGTGGGTATTAACATAAGCTTTTAGTTGAATTTGCTAGAAGATGAATTATGAGTTCAAATTATGTCTTGAATTATGTTTGTCCATTGCATGATCATTGATGTCATTGCCGACCATCTGAGATTCATTTGGTCGTTGTTTCCTTTCACATTTTAATCTATGATAGATACAAAATTTTGTAGTTGCAAAAATACAACTTTGATACTGAGAAGGCTATGTTTTAATATCATCACTCATGGATCATATTGTTTACAAGTTGGTAATTGTGATACCCCCTTTTATATGGGTTCTAATATTTGGCCAACAAACAGTTCTTCTATGCACAGTTTCTGCATCTTTCTACCCATTTCTTTAATCTGAGCAGAAATTGAAGAGGAAGAGGAGCTGGCCTTCTTCACCTCCTCCTCCATTGCACCCATCTGCTTCTCCAAGTCCCTCAGCCTCTGGTTCATCCTCTCCAATCTCTTCTTCGACTCTGCTTCTGCGTTTTATCATCGTAAGTACTAAATTTGTGGCAAACAGATATAAATCCTTGTGGTGCTTTTTTGCAAAAAAGATGGTATACATTTCTGATAAAATTGACACACACATACCAGATCGAGAGATGAACTCGGAGACTCCATTGGGATCGATGGGATGGGAGTTATACAAATCAACCATAGTTGCCGGCGGTTTCATGCGCTCGTTCTTCGATCTCTTTGACATTCCGATCTCAGATATTTGCTTCCCCAACTAAACCATATTTTCTTGGGTAAATTAGTAGGATGCATATATATACTTATTTAGAATATGAAATAGAGGATTTAGCTAGCTTTGCCATATACTGGCATGGGGCATGCTTTAGCAGAAATTCTGATGCAAGGGTGATAAAAATTCATAAGCAGTTGAGAAAATTTAGCATGGCATGCTGCACTCTTGCTATGTGAGAGTGGCATGCTTCATGTTGTTTGTTTTTATTTTATACTCATCATACATATGAGAAACATTCTTATTCAAAGCCATGTATCTTTTATTTAAAGGCAGATTAAATCACTTTCCAAGGTATATTAAATCACTTCTCTCAAATCATAATGTTTATTTGTTCATATAGAAATTACAATATATATATTGACAAAAAGGGAGCACAAAGTTAGTTTGTGTCAAAACTAGGACGTGGTACCGTAAAGTTGAGGATCAGATTTACATAGTAAAGATGTAGTTAAATTCAATTAATTTGGCGATTTAGACCAATTAATTGTCCTGATTTAGACTAATAAAAAGGTATTTACCACGACGAATTTAGTCGAAGTAAAGTTGTACTACGGATGGCATCACCCACATTTTATTATCAAACTGTTTAGACGATATATAAACTCATAATTAATACTGTAACAACCCAAGCAAGTAGAATATGATACGTATAAGTCTACCCAACCGAGTATAATATTATAGTTCTAAGTTATTTCTTCGACCGTGATTAATTAAATTAAAGATTAATACACAAATCAACACTAATATATAGGATCTTATTCTAAAATGTATCAGATATGAGATTAGATTAAAGTTATTACAATTTATTCACTTCAAGAAATTCTACCATCCAAATTCATATACTTTACTCCTAGCTAATGGCTTAATTTACGTCCTACTTGGATTGTGACTAGCAACCTAATTAGCCCGCGTCCTAAATCAGTTTACCATTTAATATGATTTTTGATTGACTATAATACTAAGTGTAATAATCTTGTCCAATACAATATAATGGAGTCAGGTATTCACTTCAGTAGTAGTTAATCAAGTTAAAAATTAATAGATATATTTTCACTAATTTATATTGAATCTTATCTCAAATCTTATCCCAAAATATATTGAGTGTTGGACAAAATTCAAATTATGACAGTTTATATACAAATCGAGCTTGTTGAATCAAATATGGACTTGTTAATATAGATATGAACATACAAGGTCGTGTGATGAGTTCTACCTACATGTACAGCATGCATGTGATTAATTTACTCGTTGCTAACGGCTTAATTTACATCCTACTTGGACTCTCACTAGCAACCTAGTTAGCCCACGTCCTAAATTAATTTACCATTTAATATGATTCTTGATTGACTCTAATACTAACTCTAATATGTTGAGTGTCGGACAAAATTGAAATTATGACAGTTTATATATCGAGCTTGTTGAATCAACTATGGACTTGTGGACTTGTTAATAGGGTGCTAATTGACGAGCGAACCGAGCTCAACATGTGTTTGAACTCGGTCTCGACTCGAGATCGAATAAGTTTTAGACATACATGCTCGAGTTCGACTCGAATATACTAAACTGCTTAACTTTTGTGAGCTCGTTCGACCAGTTCGAAACTAGGTCGATTAAAAGTCAAAAAGTACTTCACTTAAAAAAGGAAAATAAGGCCAATGTGGTTTGAACCCACAACCTTGAGGTCATCAAGGTGAATACTTACCATTTCAACTATCTTGCTTCTTTATTATTATATTGTATATATATATATATAATATAATATAAAGACTATATTATTATATTATTTTATTGAGTCGAGTTCGAGTTATAACCGAGTCGAGTCGAGTCGAACATGACCTTGCTCAAGCTCGGCTCGTAAGATTTGAGTTCGAGTCGAGTTCGAGCTCGAGCATTTAAATGTCGAGTTTCGAGTCGAGTCAAGCCGAGCCAAACGCTAAATGCTCACGAGCTGGCTCGCTCAATTAGCAACCCTACTTGTTAATATCGATACGTACATACAAGGTCGTGTGATGAGTTCTTCCTACATGTACAGCAGGCATGTGATTAAACATGCATGCTTTAGAAACCAACTGCATGGCAAAATGGCATTAACCCAAGCGGGAGAAAACAGCAAAACTAGATATAGTAACCGACTTACGTAGATAAAAACACAATACAAAAGCGATTGCAACTTTTGAAAGTTTAGTGAGAGCGACGCCATTTGTAAGCGGTGGGGGAAGGCGTTTTGTCGGGTGCCGAGTCTCTGACACGGCCAAGCCAAGCGGCCCAAAATATCTCCTCTCTCAACTCCGAACGGCGCTGTCTGTGCTCCAGTTTTAGCAATTTTTATCGCCACCGTCCATTCCCTGCTCGCCGGCACAAGCAGAGCTTCTGCTAGATCGCCGGACAAATCCCAATGTTTCCATAGACGGCCATATTTGAGGATCATCTCATATCAGTTGTGGGCTTATTTACAGATTAGCTAGTTGAATGAGAGATGATGCATTTGTTTTAGGCAGAGTCCACGACTCTTATTTTGCGTCGTTGGACATCCACTTTTAGTCCGATTTGGGTTCGGGGACATTCAGATAATCAACACATTCAAACAAAAATTTTGGCTTTTCCATAGAGCGACGCATATGGAGATGCCGTGATTCTCCACCGTTGCTTCCTATGATGATCGACAGCATGCGTCTCCATCGTCGCTTCTTGAGATGATCGATGGCATCTCCATTGGCGTCACTCCCGGGCAGAGCCAAAACCGATTCCACATTTTATTGGTTCGATGATTTTAATTAATTAATATTTAATACATAGTTGTTTTGGGTTTTTAGAAAAAATGCTTGTAGCTATGACTTGTATTACAATAAATTATAATTTTATAGATAAACTCTTGTTGAATAATAAGATAGATTACAATAATATAATATATTAGATATACATTTTAAATTAACTCTAACTTTAAATATAGATTTTAATTAAATGAGAAAATATATTATAATAATTTAACTTTTTTATTGTATTTTAATTGGCCAAATCTCTTATTTTAATCGGATATCAGTATTGACTTCCCTTTTTATTAATAAAAGTATTTGGCCACACATTGATGTAATTACAATGGTTGCATTTTGATTTTTTGCGTGTTAGGGTAGGGAAGAAATTACACGTATAACTCCTCACTTATTTAATTGCTCAAGTTTAGATAAAATAAAATAAATATTTTCCCATATTTATTACACTTAGGGAAACAAGAGATTCGGAGACAGGCTTTTAACAAAAATAAAATCCAAGACCCTCCTATAAAAGAAAGCTGCAACAGACTAAAGATTGAGGTGGTGTTGCGGCAAGTTGATTAATTGATTTTGTGTAAAAAATTATGGATGACTTGAGAAAGTCCTCTTAGCTTAGCTGCATAATATAACACATTTGTTAAGGAGATAATGAATGTGGTAATTTGAATGATATTTAACGAGGTTAATTATCTTTTTTTTTGCTTACCGGAGGAGATTTTGGTGACGTTTTTTGTGAGTCCAATGAGATAAAGTACCACATCTAGGCAGTTTCGTGAATTTTTGCCCTAATTTTCGAAAATTACTCAAATTTATAAAAAATGTCACCGAAAACCTTATTGGTGGCAACGGTGGGATACACAAATCTCCATCTCCTCCCTCGGGTGGAGATTTGGGTTCCTTGCCTACATGCATTCATTAGACGATTTAACAAGAAGTGGAGGGTCATGGGAGGCATTAAGAGATTTCTGCATATACCTGTGGATAATCCAATTCTTGATTTATTTGAAGGCAGTCACTTTATTGATAGGAAGAACCACCACAAAGGATTTGGATACATGCTTTGAGCAGGCTTGAAAAGCAGTTTCTTCGAAACCTATATTGTATTTTCTTGTACAATTATATTATAAACGTATGCATTTGTTGTCAAGGCATGCACATCAAATGAACCGTTTTTTATTTGGTGAAAGGTTAAATATATACCATTTTCGAACCTCCTCAATCTTCAATAATCTTTAGGTAGTTATTGTTCACAATTTTTATCCCCTTAAAAGAATTTATTTTTTCTTATAATTTACTCTTATTAATAAAATGAAAATTCAATATTGACCTGTGATTAAAAATAGTAGGTATGACCAATCAAAATATAACAAAATAAATAAATAAAATTATTATAGTGTATTTTTTTCAATTAAGATCTATTTTTAAAATCAAAATCTATATGTAAAATATTAAATTATTATATTCTATTTTATTATTCAATCATATCTATAAAATTAAAATTTATTTATAATATATGTCGCGCATGCTACATCTTACCTATTTAAGTTCAATGAATAAGATTTTTTGTGCATTGAGAACAAAACCAGTAGGCGCCATAACTTGACTTATCCTGCTAGCCATTGTTTCAAAGGTGGCGTTGCAGCGAGTTTTTCAAAGAAATTACACATAACTCATTCACTTACACGGTTGCTCAAATTTAGTTATTATTAATTAATAATCTCCATTATTTATCAAATTTAACAAAATAAGAGGCTTTTGAATTTACTTATAACAAAAATCGAATTCATAAAAGGAAGCAAACATGCTAAGCTTTTATTTAAAAATATATATCTGTAATTGGTAGAGATGGCAACACAATTTCCTCCCACCGGAGGAGATTTGGGCCGTTCCTTACTCATGCATTCAATTATTAGATAATTCGACAACTAAGTGAAAGGCCTTGGCAGACTATAAGAGGGATTTTTGCAAATACCTATTTCAAGAATCCAAATCTTGTACTAAATGGTGCAACTTAGGGTTTTATCCGATTTTAATTTTGTCTAGTTTGGGTAATCTCGAGTCAGTTCGAACGAGCTCGAGCTAGACTAGTTTTCAGATTATGAGTTTAGGCCAGATGGTCATATGAGTGTGTTATGAAGGCTGACTATGCCTGACATGCATATGATAGTTTCAGTTATGATACTGTAGCAGCATGAGTTATCCTTGTATACATGAGGTATACATCTGATTTTTATGAGTTAGCCACTGATTTTAGGCCTAGATTTATATCGTTGTGGTATTTAGTGTTCATTTGGGATTTTTTAGGTATTTCATTTGCACGCAACATAGGAATCTCAGATTATTGGATATTGCCCATGTAGGCCTAGCTTGATCGAGTTTAGGGTTAGAGACTTATTTAGCCTTTTTGCATCAATTCCCACCTATAGATTAACTTTTACGACTCGAGTCAATTTTGACTTTAGATGGTCTCAATTTAAACTTTTCGTCCATACATATATTTCACATATTCATAGGTGAGCCCATTAAGCTACGAATTGTCAGATGTTGAATCTTGCCACGTGACATGATCCAGATGGATTTCCAGCTGTTTTTACTCCTATTTTCGAAGTTATTCACTCCTAGCATTGTTGCCACTTTGGCTCATCACCGATGAGTCTCTGCCTCGCCCTCGGCCACTAAATCGGTACGACCATGACTACCTCGCGCCCGGCTATTAGTCTGTACCCACGATCGCCACTGGCGCTCCCTCAGTCACCATCGGCGACGACGTTTTTGGTGTCAGTTTTCACTGCCGCCGCCACACTTTGGGATGTTTTCGGGCGCCGGTGAGCGGCCTCTGGCCGCTCCGACCACCCAAACAAGTTCACCTTGTTGAGATCTATATTTTGAGACCACCCACCACCACCGCCGTAGCCACGATCGATGTTGTTGATGTCACCGCACCCGGCGGCGATTAAGCGCCTTTCCGGCCAGCCACGGTCCGGCCTCCACCAACCACCACTGCCATCTTGTTCCTCGTCACATGGGTTGTCGATCCTGACTGGTGGCGACTACAGCTGCACCGCCGTCGGCATTTCTCGGTGACAGGCAATAGCCGCCTCGTCCGGCCCATTTGCCCTTGATCGCATCCACCACCGGCGTTGCGCCGCGTCCGCCTGACTAGCCCAAGTCCGCCAGCTGCCAGCCATGCTTGAGTCCGCACGTACTATCAAGTCTGCCCAGGCAACCAAGCCTAGGGTTGGTTTAGCCCTTTCAGTTTGGTCTAATTCAGCTTAGTTGGTCCGATTCAGCCCGTTTTCAGCTGTTTTTTGATATTTTTTGGTAATTCGAGAACCCTTACGTAAGTTTAGATGCATATTCACATGATTTACCATGATTGAATGTTATGATTATTTTTCTTTATTTATTGTTTTATTTATTTATTTATTTATTCATTATTTATTTATATATTTATCATATATGATGTTTGTTTACATGATTATTTGTTATTATTAATATTATATTTACTTATTAATGTTAGTCTTTTTATGTTTACTAAATTGTATATATTTATTTATTTACTTCTTCGTTGTGTATATGTTATTATTTAATTATATTTAATCACGCATTTTGTAATGACGGCTATGATATTATTATTATTCATCATTAATTAAAATTAAATAAATAAATAATTAATTATTTATAGAATGATTATGTATTTATTTATTTATTTATATGATTACTAACATGAATATATATAATATTTACTTGTGTTTAGCCATTTACGTATATGGTATATGATATTATTATTTTATGATTAGAGTATTGATTATTTTTATGTATTTATTATCTATCTATTTATTCATGATTGTATGCATTTATTTATTTATTATTTGTTATTAGTTATTTTCTTTATTATGTCCCGATTTATGTGTCGTGTGTTTAGCGATATGTTTATTTAGTATAGTCTTTTTTAAGATGTATTGATGATATGAGCACATCACTACGAGCATGCATCATATAGAGATATTAGTATTTTACTTAATAGTGGGTTCCGATATAGGTTTCGCAGTCTGAGCTCGCCGTAGATATGTAGACATGCTTGGAGCTTGGACCACAGGTCTGTAGGACTCTCTCTCTCTGCTTGACTCCTTGCATGTAGAGTTTAGTCGTGTTTTATACGTAGGACGGCATCGGCGGCACTTTATTGCATCCATCCGATGTCAGGCTATTAGCTGTGTTTTTAATGCATGTTTAAAAAACTATAAGGATGAGATCTCTTGTTAGTTTTTGAACTGAAGCTCCAGAAATGTATGATACAAGCCTCTTCCCTAAGTTTATAATATAATGCACATTTTTACGAATTTTACGAATAAGAAAATGAGTGGTATGAAGATATGTATGGACTACGCTAGTACTCGTTCAAACCTTGAGGTAGTGCAGTGTATGAGGGTATTGCATAATGTAGCACATTTCTGGAATTTATGGCAGTAACTTAACTATTCCTTTTGCCATTCGAGTACTGTGGCGGGTGATATAGATGATGTGAGGGCATAAGTGTTGTATATATGAATATGATTATGAGCCGTGCATGAGAACCGTCATTTGTTTAACTATGTTTGGTTACCTCTCAGTGTATGGCAATCTTGAAGTTTTATAAGTTTTCGTGGGTAATGAAATACCCATTTCCTAGTTTGCATTAGTTGTTTTTCGGACTAGTAATATTCGTTACTGACGTTTTTCATATAATACATATAGGTCTTGCAATCTTGAGTCAACTCTGGTGGGGTCACACTTGAGCTCAATGCAATTATTTACTTTCTTACTTTTATTTATGCTCGATGTGTTTTGACGTGTATTTAACGGTGTCTTCCATTCTCATGATACCAAGAAGGTTGTTTCGATTTATTTTATCGATCAAGTCGTACCGACCGACAACTTTAAACATGACTCGACTTGATCATAACATTTTTGATTCGGTTCTTAGGTGAACCAAAATCGAGGTGTTATAGGTGATCACTTCCCGATCGAAAAAATCACTCTAAAGGATTTGAATTACCATTTAGGGCAGTTTTTTTGAAACCTAAATTCTACTTTTTTAAAATAATTATATAACACATTTATATATTTGTCATTTTTGTCTTAAACAAACATTAAAAGAGAGAAAAGAAGAAACTCTTACATTGTTCCCATCCACATCAAATGGACATTTGTTTGGGAAAATATCATAAATAACCATGTTTTAAAGTTTTATATCACAAATAGTTAAAAATTTAAACTTCTGCCACATCTCATATTTTTATCTCACAAATAGTGAGATTTCCTATTCTTATTTCACGTACAATCAATTTTTATATTTAAAATATATTTGATTCATACAATTTTATTTTATTGATATAAATACCCTCAATTTCACTTTAAATTTTCTTAAGCATATTTTTTTCTTACATTTCATATGACGAATGATATTTACATTTAAAAAAATCTTCAAATTTAAAATATAATAGTTTAAACAAAAATTTTAATTTATAATAAAATATAATAAATTTAGATTAAAATTTTAAATGCCCATATATATATATAATTTTATTTTATTTTTTTGGAATTTTAATTGATTAAATTTCAAACAAAATCTAAAATTTTGCATTTTAAACTATAACTAAAAAATGATATAATTTTAGAATTTATTCATCATTACTAAATTTTTTATTTTGATATATAAAATAAGTAAAGATTATAACTTCTATTTCTTATCATCGTTGTTTTGAATAAAAATAGAATTTTTATAATTATTTTTATCATTGAATAAGAAATAATGAGATTTGGTCATGTGTGATATAATTTTAAAATTTTGGTTATTTTTGTAAGGAAAATCTGAAATCTGGACATGATATTTTCTATTTTTTTAATTTAAACATATTAAATTCTACACGTACCCACGAATTTAGTGCAAACTTAAGGTTGGTTGGCGAGGTAACGTACGTACAAAAGGCGGCAGCTCGAGGCCCGAAATTGAACAAGGCGACGAAGCCAAACCCATGGAAGCTTTGCATTTACCTACATCCCGACAAGCTTTACCTCTTCCCGCAATATATACTCCCGCTTCTCCGTTTCCTCTTTACCTTACCTTCCTAACCTCCTCCATGTTAACCACTAAATCGCTTCATCCCCATTTCACAACTTGCCCAGAGCTCATAACCTTGGCCATCACTGTTTCATACACTCCTAAGTTCATATAGTTGACAGCTTATACATATATTGATAGATAGATATCGAAGTTTGCATGTTATTAAATATATGCATATCATGGCATACGAGCAGAAAGCGAGGGTACGAAGCTGGATGGAGGAGACGATCAACCGTTACCATGCATACCACAACCTGGGAACCAACCAGTGCAGATCCGTCATTGTGCAACCGGTGGTGACGCCGCTGCCGTAGTCTGGTCGCTGGTTCGGCGGTTCGACAACCCGCAGGTCTACAAGCAGTTCGTGAGCAGCTGCGCCGTCTGCACCGGTGCAGCCTCACCGTCGGTAGCGTCCGGGAGGTGCGGGTGGTGTCCGGCCTCCCTGTCGAGGCCAGCATCGAGCGGCTCGACATGCTCGACGACGAGCGCCGCCTCATTGTTTACTCCATCGTTGGCGGCGACCACCGCCTCAACAACTACCGCTCCACCCTCACCGTCGGTGAGTCCGGCGCCGGCGGCGAGTGCGTGGTGCTCGAGTTTTCTGTGGTGGATGTGCCGCCGGGGAGCACCATGGAGGAGACCTGCGTCTTCGCCGACACCATTGTGCGGTGCAACCTCACTTCTCTTGCTCGTGTCGCCGAGGGAAGGACCTCTTCTTCTTCACCGTCGTCTTCCTCTACTCTCCATTAATGCACCCAAAGGAAGCCTTTGTATCTCTCCATATAATCCACCTATTGCATGCAAACCGAGGAGGTTCAACTTAATTAGAAGAGGATTGAACTAAACTAAGTTGATTAATTAGCCTTTAATCTGTATATGGTTTTAGTTTCTTGGATCATCTCGAGCTATGCATCAAATATGAATAACAGTTTTCTTTTTGACAACAATAGTATGTGCTAGGGATGTGATGCAATCGACACAGAAAAGTCTGGTTGTCATAGTGTATGCGCATGGTGTATACGCTTGCGTTTGATCTTATATATGTCATGTGTTAAAGTGTCGGGTCTTCCCTCTTCTATAAATATATGAAATTAAATCCTGTTTTGGAGAAAAACTAAAATTTTTCAGATTTGGTTAGTTAAAAAGAATAAAAGCAATGTACGATGCTTTTCTTCTTTGGTTTTTGGTTTTGGGGTTTTGGAGAAAAATTGCTGCGGTAAAGGGAGAAAGAAAATTGTGTGGATTGAAGAAAGGTAAATATTTGATTGAGATTGGCTTGCAATCGTTAATGGTAACTTCGCCAAGTTCTTATTTGTAATCCGTAATTCTTTATTTTCTTTCTTGGCCAATTCTAATTTTGTAGAAAGTACAGTTTATTGGTATTTAGGAGTTTATTCTCCTGTGGATTTATTCTGTATCAAACTTGTGATATGGTGAATTTGATTTGGCCATTTACCCTGTGGTTTTCCCCCAAATTTGGGGTTTTCCATGTAAAACTATCTTGTTTGATCTCTCTCTATGTTTGGTACTTCTCATCCTTATGTGTTGAAATAGGGGATTTGTATTTGGTTTGTTTGGTTAATCCCAACAAGTGGTATCAGAGCCTGGTTCTTTGGTTTGGATTTTGCAAGTTTTGGTTATTGATATTTTCTGCCCACTAGGTGTTTGAGGAAATTACTAAGAGCCTAGTTGGTGTGTGTGATTTATATTTCAATAAGATGGCTGATGGGAAGTATGTTAAGATGATATCTCTTAAGGGGCCGAGTAACTAGCACTAGTGGAAAGGAAAGATGATTGATCATCTATATTTCAAAGATTTGTATGAACCTATCACTGGCCAGAAACCGGCAGAGGTGACTGAAAATGACTGGAACAAGTTGGATAGGAATGCTATGACCTGTCTGAGACAATTGGTAGATGAAGTTGTGTATCATCACATTTCTGAATTGACATCTTCAAAAACAATATGGGATAAACTCCAAGAAGTTTATGAGAGGAATACTGCTAGCAACAAGACCCTTTTGATAAGGAAATTGGTAAATTTGATGTATAAGGATGAAACTGTCATAAGTGAGCATCTCAATGAGATGAAGAGTATTATTACTCAACGTGTCAGGATGAAGATGACTTTAGATGAGGAATAACAAGCTATCCTGCTCCTCAACACTTTGCCAGAGAGTTGGGAAACATTGGTGATATCTTTGAGTAATGCTGCTTTAGATGGAAAACTCACAATGGACGTGGTAACAAGCAGTTTACTGAATGAGGAGGTGAGAAGAAAATCTCTAGCAACTTCAGGGTCTCATGCATTAGTGTCAGAAGAGGTAAGTGGTAGATCAAGAAATAGAAACACAGACAGAAGGGACAAAAGTTGAGGAAGGTCTAAATCCAGGAAGCACTTGAAGTGTTATTATTGTGACAAGACAAGTCATATCAAGAAGGATTGTTGGAAACTCAAGAAAGACTTGAAAAATAAGGACAACAAGGATTAAGGAGAAATGAACACTAATGTTGTGCATTATAACATGGTGATTCTTTCTAATTGTGGGAATGATTGCTTGATGGCTGGTTGTGATGCTAGATGGGTAGTTGACTCGGGAGCATCATTTCATGCAACTCCAAGCAGAAATTTCTTTACTACCTATGAATCTTCAGATTTGGGTATAGTGAAGATGGGAAATAGTGATACTTTCAAAATTGTGGGACTTGGAGATGTGCATATAATAACAAACACAAGTTTCAGATTGGTACTTAAAAATGTCAGACATATTCCAGATATGAAGATGAGTTTGTTGTCAACAGGTGTGCTTGATGATGAAGGATTTGGTTCATAATTTGCACAAGGTGTATGGAAACTTGTGAAAGGTTCTCTTGTTGTTGCTAAAGGGAAGAAGTGTTGTAGTTTGTACAAGACAGACAATTCTAGTTCAAGGGGAGGTTAATATCTCCTCATTTGATTCCACTGGTGATTTGTGGCACCATCAGATTGGGACACATGAGTGAGAAGGGACTAGAGTCTTTGAAGAAGTCAAATCCCCTTTCCAAGGTTAAGGACATAAAAATTAGTCCTTGTGACTATTGTTTGGTCAAAAAATAATGTAGGACATCTTTTGCAAGCACAAGTACAAGAAAGTCACAAGTTCTTGAGTTGGTACACTCTGATGTATGTGAGCCTATGGAGGTAAAATCTTTTGGCGATTCTATTTATTTTGTCACTTTTATTGATGATACTTCTAGGAAGGTGTGGGTTTATGGCATGAAAAATAAAAGTGATGTCTTTGGCATCTTTAAGAATTTTCATGCATTGGTTGAAAAAGAAACAGTAAGCCTTTGAAATGCCTTAGAAGTGATAGTGGTGGTGAGTATTATTCTATTGAGTTTGATGAATATTGTAGTAAGCATGGGATTAGGCATGAGAAGACGGTTCCTTATACTCTTCAACATAATGGGGTGGCTGAAAGGATGAACGAGACCATCTCTAAGAGGGTTAGGAGTATGTTGTCTTTAGCTAAGTTGCTAAAAGCTTCTAAGGTGAGGCCATGAGTACAACTTGTTATTTGATCAATAGATCTCCCATACATGCCCTGGACAGTGACATACCAGAAAGGGTTTGGAGTGACAAAAGGTCAGTTATTCTCATTTGAGAGCTTTGGTTGTATAGCCCTTATGCATGTGCCTCAGGAACAAAGGGCTAAGCTTGAGTCTAGAGCCATGGAATGTATTTTTCTGACATATGGTGATGATAAGTTTGGATATAAACTTTGGGATCGTAAGAATAAAAAACTAATTCGAAGCAGAGAAGTAGTTTTCGGGGAAGATCAAACAGTTGAGGACTTTGGCAAGGAAGAAGTTCCTTAAATTAAATCTCAGGAAAGTTTGGAAAAGATAAAAGATCCTTTAACCTCAGCTAGAAGTGAAGAGGCGGCTCAGGATGACACAATTATTTCCCCACCGAGTGATGGTGAGGGTGAAGATGTGGTGTCTGATGATATTTCTAATGAGTTTGTTAATGATGTTGGACAGGAACATGGAGATTTTGATCAAGGGCAGCCAACTAATGTGTGGAGATCAGCTCGTGAACCAGTTCCATCAACAAGATATCCATCATCAAAATATGTGACAATTACTGAATGTGGAGAACTAGAAAATTTTAGCGAGGTCAAACTTCATGTAGAAAAGGAGAAGTGGTTGAAAGCAATGAAAAATGATATGAAATCTTTGCATAATAATCACACCTATGAGTTGGTGGATCTTCCAAAGGGGAAGAGAGTATTGAGGAACAAATGGGTCGACAGGATCAAATATGAAGAAAACAACACACAACTAAAGTACAAGGCAAGGTTGGTGGTGACGGGCTTCACAGAAGAAAGGTATTGATTTCGATGAAATTTTTTCTCCTATTGTTAAAATGTCTTCTATTAGAATTATTTTGGCTTTGGTTGTAAGTTTGGATTTGGAAGTTGAACAGTTAGATGTAAAGACGACCTTTCTTCATGGTGGTCTTGAGGAGACCATATACATGGAGCAACCAGAGGGTTTTGAAGTCAGAGGAAAGGAATAGATGGTATGCAGACTGAAAAAGAGTTTGTATGGTTTGAAGCAATCTCCTAGATAGTGGTACAAAAAGTTTGATTCTTTTATGGAAAAGAATGAGTATAAGAAATCTGTTTCTGATCACTGTGTATTCATCAAGAGGTTTGATGATGGTGACTTTGTTATCCTGTTGCTTTATGTGGATGACATATTGATTGTAGGACATGATGGGCCAAGATTGCAAGTTTAAAGAAGAACTTGAACAAATCCTTACAATGAAGGATTTGGAACCGGAAAAGCAAATCTTGGGGATGTCCATTTGGCGAGATAGGGGGCTAGAAAGCTTTGGGTGTCACAAGAAAAATACATAGAAAAGGTACTTGAAAAATTCAACATGAAGATGCAAAGCCGATTGGAGTTCCACTTGGGGGTCACTTCAAGTTGAAGAAAAGTGACTTAAGTGAAATAGAGATGAAGGAAATGGCAAAAGGTTCCTTATGCTTCTGCGGTTGGTAGTTTGATGTATGCTATGGTTTGTACAAAGAATATTGACAAGCACTTAAATAAATAATGAGGTACTTGAGAGGTACGTCTAACATGTGTTTGTGTTTTGGAAGTGGTAAATCTTTGTTGGTTGGCTACACCGGTGTAGACATGGTAGGTGACTTGGAGACAAGAAAGTCAACATCTGGGTTTGTTGTTAATTTTGCTAATGGGGCTGTGTCTTGGCAGTCTAGCTTGCAAAAGTGTGTTGCATTATCCACAATTGAAGCAGAATTTATTGCTGCTATCGAAGCTTGCAAGGAGATGCTATAGAAAAAGAGATTTTTGAATGAAATTGGTATTAAACAAGAGAGATACATTGTACACTGTGATAGCCGGAGTGCAATTTGCCTGAGTAAGTTCAAGTTTTCATTCAAAGAGCAAGCACATTGATGTGAGATATCATTGGATAAGAGATGTATTAGAAAATAAATCTCTTGAGCTAACAAAAATTCATACTAAAAGGAATATTTCAGACATGATTAAAGTTATGTTAAAGGAGAAACATGT